>VXAK01008730.1:143408-166371 GCA_013399435.1 Arenaria interpres | reverse complement strand
CCCCCCCCCCCCCCCCCAAAAAAAATAAATTAAAATTCATGGGATGAAATTGAGCTAAGAGAATTTTGGGGTTATTATCGGGAAAAACATCATAACTGTGTGAGGAAGTATAAAGAGGAGTCTCTCAGAGGAAGGATGGGAGACTTCCTTCCTTCCTTCCAAAATGATGGATGGTTCATCATTTTGATTATAGAAATAGATGAAATAAACATTGGATGAAAAACCACATTAGAATTCTCTTAAAGGGATGGGGAATAGAATAAAGGTAATAAATAGAATAAATTCTATTTAGAAAAAGTTCTAAATAAATAGAAAAAAATAGAGAAAACTAACAACCTTGCATAGGCAAAAAATAACCAAGAAACAAGTATTTTTAAGGGAAAACATCATTTCATAGCAAGTTATGCTGTTTGAAAACAAACGTAGAGTATTTGATTCCTTAATAGACATGAACAGATGATCTCAAGAGGTCCCTTCCAACCTAAATGATTCTGTGGTTCTGTGACTTTAATCCTTCTCTGTAGACATGTATTTCTCTTTGGGGATTCAGTAGGACACACCACTGTATCTGGAGAATAAGTTATATTATGATCATATAAGTCACATGGAGAATTACACACTGACACATATCTCTACCTAACTGCTCGTGCATGAAAGGAGACTATAAATAGCCACCAATGATTTAAAATGGGAACTTAGGTGAATCTTAAGCAATACTTAAATTTATTAGAGAAGTTAAAGTCACAGTAACTCATTTTATTTTCCCTCATTTCTAGGGATAAAAATATGGATGAAACATGGGAAGGTGCCGATTTAGCGTTATTGCCCATCTTTGTAAGTACTCAAACTATGGTTTGGCATGATGTTTGAGATGGAATTTGTGGAAGCCCTGAGTACACCAACAGGGTTTCATTTCCTGGACCAGTCTGTACACACCTTCTGCTTCAGTCTTCCTCTGCAACTTCTTCCCTCTACCATCATAGTTATAGAATGGTTTGGGTTGAAGAGACCTTAAAGATCATCAAGTTCCAAACCCCCTGCCCTGGGCAGGGACACCTCCCACCAGACCAGGTTGCTCTAAGCCCCATCCAGCCTGGCCTTGAACCCCTCCAGGGATGGGGCAGCCACAGCTTCTCTGGGCAACCTGGGCCAGAGTCTCACCACCCTCACAGCAAAGAATTTTTTTTTAATACCTAATAGAAATCTCCCCTCTCTCAGTTTAAAACTGTTACCCCTCATCCCATGGCTCCCCTCCCTGATCAAGGGTCCCTCCCCATCTCTCCTGTAGCCCCTTGAGGGACTGGAAGGGTCTCTAAAGTCTCCCTGGAGCCTTCTCTTCTCCAGGCTGAACACCCCCAGCTCTCTCAGCCTGTCCTCACAGCAGAGGTACTAATCAGCCCTTTGATCAGCTGTCCTCTGGACCCATTCCATCAGGTCCATGTCCTTCCACAGTCCTTGAGGTCTGCCCTGCCACAGTGCACCTTGAACCAGGCTCCTGTTAAAACAGCTCAGCTGCAAGAAACAACTGAGAGAAGCCCCACCTTGAGCCCCTACTCTACACCCTTTGACTCCAGGACAGCACCTCAGCTCGTGCCCTGGTCTTTATCTGAGATACACTCTAGGTAGGCCACGACCAGCCATATTACCTTTCCCGTCCTGGCCTTGCAAGCAAGGTTGACCTGATGCCCTGGCTTGACCCTGGGCCTCCGTGGGACAGTGCCCTTGTCAGAGACGTCTCTGTGCTGCCTTGCTCTCAGCTCACCTTCCCTGGCGGGGCAGTGCCCTTGCTGCTCCCTCAGTAGTTTTGTGTTGAGTGCAGAAAAGGCAAAAGAAACTTAAGATCTAGACACCTGTCTGTTAAAAGGGCACAGTTCCAAAACAGTAAATTCTTTTTACAATCAATGTTGTCCAAAATTAGGTGCTTCAACCCCAAATTTTTGGCCAACAGTTTCAAATGAAGGGAGATTTCTTTCTCCATTCCTGTTCTAGACTATAACCGGTATTCTTACCAGCTAAGAAGATGGTGCTTTATGTTTTCACAAGTTCTGGTAAGGGCTAAAACAACTTGTTCACGGAAACTAAGTACAGAACTTTCATGTACACAGAACCAAAAAGGAATCATACAAGTGGAATGTATGTCATCATCACAGCCATTAACAAACTACGTAGAAGGTTCACAGATTCACCTACTTTTTCGGGAAACCCGAAGTCATTCCTACTTAATTTGATTGACTATTTTAATTATGTATCACTCTGAGGGGTTTTTATTGGTTTTGATGTATTTTAACTGCATGGTTGGGAGGTGATTAGAAGGTTTTGTTGAACAGCACCATAAAAATTAAATGCATTCTTATTAAACTGTTACCTCTAGTGCTGTCTCCTGAAAGCTTGATGGGATATTTTCATGAGTCTCCCCGCAGGATTCCAATTGACAATGAATCATGGTGTTGTTTCCTCAGTTAAAAGACCCGTGCAAACTTCCACTGTTTGGCAGTAGATATTATTGCGGTTATCACATTCATCTGAATAGACCACCAGCTTGAGAAAATAACAGTACTTTGTTGAGTCATACCTTTCGTGCCACATATTAAGAATAGCACTCAGGGTGTTTCTCACTAATTGCTTCTTGAGTTTAATTATTATACGGGTTTTTTTACTGTAAAATAAGTCACAATCAGGATATAAGCATACTGTAGGCAGAATCAGGAACTGAGTTCAATGATCTTCATCCCTATATAGTTTAAAAGCGTTAAGGAAAAAAAAAAGCCACCTTTATGGGGACATGATTTTTGCTGACACTTCTCTAAGTAAAATTTTAATGCATGAAACACATGTTTTCAAGTATTTCAGAATTTAGAAATACTTCCCAAGTAAGAGGAACTCCTAATTTTATCTTCTGAGATACAGAAGGATGGCTTTACTTAAGAACAGTAAACAATTTTTCCTTTGAGATACACTATCTTCCGGAAACAAAATTGCCATGTAATTTCTTTGTTGGTGTTTCTTCCTTCCATCCTGTCAGCAAGGCAAAGTTTGCTTTCTCCCAAGGAAATAGCCTTGAGATTGATCCACCACATGTCTTCCAGCTCCTTACAGGTAGATACTGTCAATATGCATACCAGTCTTTTGCCTCTCCATGTTCTCTCTTTCCACAGCTGCTTGCATTTGCCTTTGGTCTGTTCTCTATCTTTTTTTCACATCAATTCTTCCTACATTGCAAATGACCACAAGAGCTAAGCGAAATGAGGAACATTTGCTGGTCCATTTTGTTTCAAATCAGCATATGAAAGGAAAGTTCTTCTGTAATGTCTTGCCTGCATAGCATTCTATTGCAGACAGGATAACACTACTACAGTTTCTTGGCATCTGTGGGCTATAAGTGGTGTTCCTATTCTACTCAAAGTTATACAATTGCTAAAAAGCAAAGTATATGTTGTCTTTTTAATTACCCACAATTAATATAGCAAATGCGAATGTGCAGACTGTTTTTTTATACTAGGAAAAGACAAATTAAGGAAATGCAATATGAAATTTTCTGTTCTGTTTATGGGTAGAGTTTTAATCAGATTGGTTCCATAAAGTACATCCTTATATGCCTATGCACACTGTCTGCTTTCCTACAGTCACCTGCTAAGGAAGAGTCATATTTGTCCTCTGAAGGTCTCTTGGAGCAGTGTGGATAAATAAATCCCAAACAGGACATAATCCATTTGACTAATAAAAATAAAACCAGCTAATGGCAAAGGAAATATACGTACTGGAAATGAAGTTCATCCAAGTTTTCTGGGTGTAACACTAACTAGATAACAAGGTCCCTCAAGCCTGGTAAATCACAGCGTAGCCTGGAACGCTTATTGCTGGCAGGGTAACTGTATAAGGATTCATTAAATTGTAATGTTTTCAGAGCTAATAATCCCTCCTAATCTGTTGTCTTCTCCCCTCTGCTGTGCGTAAAGGTCCTGTTACTATGTCTTTTCTGTGAGAGTGAGTCTCTAGATATTAGCATATGAAAATGTACTCTGATTGATTCTACCTGTTGCAAGGAAATGAAATTTCTTTAGTAAGAGGATTTATGAAAATGGCCAAATTTAGCTTTCTCACTGCACATATCTGACACAGAGGTGGTGACCCTCATCCTCCACTTCCTTGCTTTTCTTCAATGCAAGATGGATAGAAATGCTATAGAAAAGGATGTGATAATCCCTCAGATGAAATGAAAAAGATTCCAGGGGACCACTGAAAACTGACATTTTTACCTACAAAGATTCACTCTGCTACTTGTTCCTTGCAATAGTGCTGAAAGTCATTCAATGAGATTTACTTTTTATAGTGAGAAACCTTGCCATGCAGCAAACCATCAGTTATGCTCCCTAGAATATACAAGTATTTTCATACCTTTTATAGAATCTGTATGGCCTTTGAATCCTCTGTACATTTTCCTTTGAACCTTTCTGATACACCTTAAGCAGCAGCAGTACGGTGGCCTCACACCTGTGTAAAACCCTGGAAAAGGGCACCACTTCCTGCCAGATATTATTTCGAATGCCCTGTGTGGGACTACATCATTCAGAAGTGCTTCTTAGTATTTTTATGCTCTAAAGAACATTGGGGAAAGCCACTTACATTTACAACGTGAAGCTTTTTAGATTACTGTTGTTATTATTGTCTGCAGTCTCTAGCTGCAGCCAAATGGCATAAAATGTGTGCCTTGTGTCATTTAGACTTGATGAGCCCCTATAGTCTTTCAAAAAACATTCACCCATCAAGAGTGGGAAGCAATGGGAAGCAAAGACCGGGAAGACAGAGTTTTGAAAAATTACTTGCATGGAAGGGTGGAGTTGTGCAACTGGTCTCTGTGGAATAAAAGCATCCTTTCACATTCATAAGCTTTACGAGTGTTGTAGTTAATTGTGCTGCATTTTGTGCTAAGCCTTTTGATACATTTATCAGATCTCACTCTAATTTTATTGCTATCATTCTTTTCCTGCTTTGATTGTAATTTCATTTTGGATGTACTTTTTTTGCTTCTGTTTTTTAGTTTCCTGTGTATTCTGAAAGAGAGCTGCGCTCAAGGCCAGACCCAAACACTCAGAGCTTCAGGGAGCTTCAAATCCACAGCTGAACTCAGACTTATCTCTTTCTCCCCCCTCCACTAAATCCTTCCCTTCCTTTACCTAACACCACTTTGGTGTTTTCTGGTAGAAGAATGGTCTGGGGTAGAGGGCAACACTGGCAAGGCCTTGGCCATCTTAAAAGGTAGTATAAGCAGCACACTACGAAACTCTCCTAAAATTGAAGGAGCGTGGTATAGAGACAGATGAGTCCACAGAGACACTCTGCTCCAGGGGCATAGACTTTCTTCGTGAAAATTACTTGAGATGGAGTATCAACACATGATTGAAATGGTCAGCCATGTTCAGAAATCATGGGATAGGTTTAAAAGTTAGAACTAAAACTTTTTTTGATAGCTTGTCTCTTGATTTCAAATGTTTAGAAGTCAACCGTGCCATACCTTCCACCCATGCACTCAAACAATTCTCTAAAATCAAGAGAGTAAGCTCTTTTTGACTTTAGCAAATACTGTTTTTTTTAAAAATTATTAAATTATCATATATTCAGTTGACTGAACTTTCCAGTGCTGAAACATTAATATCATAATAAACAACAAAGATTATAATAAAATCGCAAGACTTGAGAGTATAGAAATTATTTTGCCCCAGAAGTCTCTGTTCTGATTCAGATTAGAAGATTATGGAGTTGGAAGAGAAGTCCTTGAACTTAATTTATTTTTTCTTTTCCCTAATGATAGAAGCTTATAAAAAAAAATAAAATTCCTGTCACTGATAGTTTTCCAGATGGGAAATATAACAGTTCATAATTTCTTTTCAATTCATAGTACAAAGGACTAGTGCCTAATGCTGATATGCAGTAAATGACATACTCTAAAATATTTCTCCCTTCTTCTGCATCTTTTTCAACATTGACGGTAATAGTGTAGTAGTATTTGACTACTCGTATTTTTGGGGGGTTGTTTTGTTTTGCTAACCAGGTTTTCTAGACTGCGGTGGTTAGAGAACTAATGAAGAATGCACATATCTAGATTCAATTCCATTCTGCACCTGACCCACAGTGGCCTTAGATGAAAATCTTTTTACCGACTGTAAAGAGGAACCTTGGCTTCCTGCTGCATATGCCAAGGCCTTAACTTGTAGATGACATACGTATCTACCTCTTTTTGACAATATAAAACTGAGACTTTGTTTCTGAATAGATATGTTAGCATAAACCTGCTTTTTGCAAACATTCTCAAAAGTTTTCTTTTCAGTTCTGCTGTGGAACAAAGAAAATCAAAATTGAAGACATTGTCACAAAATGGAATTGTCAGCTTTAGTAAGCAGATGCACATTTCATCTCCTCTGCCCTTCGTTAGTAGTTCTTTGTAGGAGGAGATAATGAGCCGCTATTCATGTGGCGCTTTGGAAAATATATAAATGTCATATTTTATGGGAATAAAAAGAATTTCTGAGTCCAGTTCAAAATGAACATGCTATTGTAATGAAAAAAGACTTCAGTAGTGGGGTCATAATGACTGCAATTCTGGAACAAATTTATCATTACAAAAAAATGCACCCACTTTTCCCAATAATTCTCTTTCATTAAGGCAATCTTTGGCATAATGTAGTTTTACCTTGGCAAATCTACCTAGGTTTCCCACCTTCACAAATCTTGTTCCCCCGAGACAGCTCTGTAATGAGAGTGAAGTGTTTTTATTATTGCTTTTGTTAATCATGCTTCCTGCATCCTTCAAAGTGCTTCTTATTCTAAACTCTGCCAGAATTATTGGGGAATTAATCAATAATTGTTACCAATCACCATCACAGCTGTTAATCACAGCTGTAATTACCAATTGATTAATTAGCGCAGCCCTGTTCAAAAGTCAGGAGTCATTAAATTTCCAGTACTTGTAACTTTAAATTCAGCCCAATATCCACAAAGCTCTACAATTACATTTCAACCTACCATAATTTATTACACATTGCTTTTTATTAATAACTTTTATTTATTATAGTATTTTCCAGTAACCCAAACTGGATTCCTGGTCTATATATAGTTTCTCATTGTATACCTACTCTAAATTAAATAATTCATTACAATTCCTAATAATAAATGATGATAAGGTCAATGAAAACCCAAACTGTATACATTTAGGGACCTTGCTTTCAATTATCCTTTCAGTGTGATAAATGTCTTAGCTAAAGAACAACATTTGGGTGTATTCCAGCGGTTGATACATTGAAGTTATTTTCTTTTTTTCTGCTAGTGAATGCAATTTATATTAGCAAAACAGCATTTCATTCTATTAACTTAGGTACTGGTTTATTTTTACTGGACCATCTAACTGCTAATTCATTGACCTTTTTTCTCTATAGTTCCAAAAAGAAGAATCTGAGTCCATGGCTTGACATTTTAACAGAGGAAAGGAGCTAAGTTACAAGATAAACATATTTTCTTTATGCTTCCTTCTTACAAGATTTATAAAACCTCCTGGTAAAATCACCAGTCTGCCTTTTGCTCTCACTCCTCCATTAAAATCACTCGAATGAAAATTCAAAGGTCAATCATAAGGCTTTGTTTCACCTGCCTCCATTTTGACACATGCTTCTACCATGCCTTACTTTTTTCCTCCTTTTAAGCTAATTTTGCCTGTGTCACATTGCCTTTGTTAAGAGGAAGGCCATAACGGCACAGCTTCTGTCAGACAATCCTTTCCTTGTTCCATCTTTCTCCTGTGGCCTGTGTAATGGGTCTATGCAAGCAGCAGATGACTTTGGCACCTGGGCAAGCTCAGTCACCATAGGAAGCAAAGTTAAAACTTCAATGATCCCTCCACCAGCCCCTCTCCGTCTGGATTTCCTTCATGCACAGGTTCATTGTGTCCCTACATAACCATTCAGTCCCCCTACAACCTGGCATTTGGTTTTCATGGCACCACCTGAATTAGATTATGTGTCTCCAGTCTTTCACTGACTTTGATTAAGGCCTTTAAGGTTTAATATTTTAAGTTCTTATGCAAGTGACTAGTCCTTTTACTCTGTGCAGCTACTCAGAAATGATTTGATGTCAGCAAAGCAAGAATCCTCTGCACTTGAATTCCTCGGAATAAGTCACGAAAACTATTTAAAACCTTTAACAGGCTGCTGTAGCCCATGTGGAGCTCCTAAAACGGAGTGGTCAGGAGGCCTCTGCATTTGATTCTCTTACCTGGGAAATTTTGATCCTCATCATTCCAATCTCTAGCTGACATCTCCCCATGATGCCTCTTTGGCACAGAGGTTTTGTGTCATACCCTGCCAAGAGGTCACAGCCTGCTGCCTTGTGCTGTTGGTGCTGCTAACGTAGGTGATCCCCCCAAAACCTCTATACTGCAAACATGCCTCTTCCTGGAGCAGTATCCATGATGAATTTGGGTTGGGGTTGATACTTCAGACACTAAAGAGTGTCAGGGCCCTGGGGCAAATCCCTCTTCTCCTCAGGGTTTCGTTGCAAGCGCTGAGGGCCAAAACAGAGTTTGGGCAGATGGTGGTCTTGAAAGAAAGAGCTAGAAGATCACAGAATCATAGAATCATCTAGGTTGGAAGGGACCTTCAAGGTCATCTAGTCCAACCATGAACCCAACTCTGATAAAAAACCCATCACTAAACCATGTCCCCTGGCACCATGTCAACCCATCTTTTGAACACCTCCAGGGATGGTGCCTCAACCACTTCCCTGGGCAGCCCATTCCAATGCCTAATAATCCTTTCAGTGTAAAAATATTTCCTAATATCCAACCTGAACCTCTCCTAGCACAATTTGAGGCCATTTCTTCTTGTCCTGTTGCCTGTAACTTGGGAGAAGAGACCGACCTGAACCCCTCTACACCCTCCTTTCAGGTAGTTGTAGAGAGCAATAAGGTCTCCCCCAGCCTCCTTTTGTCTAGGCTGAATAACCCCAGCTCCCTCAGCCTCTCCTCATAGGACTTGTGCTCCAGACCCCCAGATGCTTCAGCCAAGACTGAATCCTGTTCCCTATGGAGCTGCTTAAGCTGAGGCTCTCACCTTGGCCTCTGCCCAGGGGGGTCTCTGCTTGGCCCGTACCCCAAACTTGGTGGCCAGATTTGCCGGCGTTGTCACTGCAGACTGGCCAGCTGCTCTGGGCTCCAGCTGGCCCTGGTTACCATCATCAGTTGCTCTGCTCTTGGAGGGAGCCCTGTGCCACCACACTGCCACTTCTCTGTTCACCCCCCTCCGCCTCACAGCGATCCCTGCCCTTGCTCCTGCCCGATGGCCAAAGTGTCCTCATTTGATTTTTTTCATTGGTTTCAAACACACACTTCGTTCTTCGTTTGAGACAGTACAAATCCCCGGGGCTGTGAGAATACTAAACATGGTCTCACTGCTTCATTCATCTCAAAACTTGAGTTTATCTGCGGATTTCGGAATACAACTTTACTCAGCGGGATGTGCTCACCCCACTGCTTTTCTGCATCTCTCTCCGCAGGGAGCTATTCTTTCTCCTATTTCCTCTATCCATCCTCCTCTCTCATTTATAATCACCAGCTCCTTTCTGCCATCAGATGCAATCAATGATCTTTTACCTGATTACCATCTCCTGATAATGTGGGATATACCACTGGTCATAATAATCTCGTTCTGAAATAATTCAGTATTTGAATGTACCATCACCGGTTGCACTTCTCATAGTTTATTATCCACAAGCAAAGCATAAGGATTTTCCCTATCGGTTCCTATGACTTTTCAGTGTCAGAAAAGGCATATCGGTGAAAACCAGTCCAACGTTTACAATAGTGTGCAGTGCCACCAATCCTGCCCAGCGATCAAATGGAAATAATATTCTGCACATACACGTATCTGCCTGCCTTGTTCACCCTGACAAAT
This sequence comes from Arenaria interpres, assembly GCA_013399435.1. Lineage (NCBI taxonomy): Eukaryota > Metazoa > Chordata > Aves > Charadriiformes > Scolopacidae > Arenaria > Arenaria interpres. Next base: position 156,433 of record VXAK01008730.1, on the reverse strand, counting down.
CAAAAAAGGCTCAGCTAAAAGGTAAGTGCGAAATAGTCTCATGGAATATATTTCTGTAAAAAAACTTAAAATTTATTAAATAGAGCCAGAAAAACCATATTTCATTTTTTATTTAATATGCTGTATCTTCTCCATATGCTAAATACTATTTCATCATCTCATGAACACCCATGTGAAATAAATTTACTTTTTGCATATTAGTAATACCTAAGTATTTTAGCTAAAGCAAAATGCTTATTTTTTTTAGGTTGATTTAAAGATATTTAATTGTAGCTAGTCTTTATCTTTCTATATACATCTGCTTATATAAAGATATAACTACTAAGTGAGACATTTCGCCACTATTTCAGAGCTAGGGATTTTCTGTTTTGTTTTGTTCCAGATATCCACACATTATCGCACAGCAAGTTTTCCCCCTTACCTTTCAGCTGAATAAAGCACATTAGTGAAAAGAGAAAATATTGAAAATGTAATGGCTGGAGTGCTTGGATTTCTTGATAGCGTTACACATATATCCGTATCCAAAGCCAGTAGCCTTAGCATGGATAACAGTGTCTTAAAGAGAATACCCAAGGAATTAGGGGGCTATTAGCCAGGTGCTGAAAATCTCTGCCATACCTCTGTGAGTTCTGATGCTGGGCCATTTCTGCTCTTCTCACTGGATCTCTGTTGCTGCCGCTGATGTCCATCCTAAGTGCCGTCATTACAGCCCGCAACTTGCTAAGCCATGCAAATTTCCGTGCTCCTGGGAGAAGAATAATAAAGGTTATGCATTGTTAAACACGTCGCTGATTCAAGTCCCATTTCCCTCAGTACAGTTTTATAGTGGACGTCCATTCAGCCTCACAGAGACAGATAAAAGAGGCTGTTTTCAAGCAATATCCATCTAAAGGATGAGGTGTCATGGTCTCCCGGCAAGTGACTCCTTCAATGGCAGAGCGGTTTGATTTGGAACAGTTATAAAACCGCTATTTCCGACCCTAGAGCATAGCAGAGTTAATTACAGTAGAAAGCAGTTTGGAACAACTAATTTATACTGTGATGCATTAGTTGGTGTAAGAAAGAAGAGATTTCTCGAAATATACTAAGACAGCTCCCCCAAACCCTACTTTATTTTCTAACGCAAGAGTAAAAATCTTCTTGCTTTGTTATGACAGAGGCAAAATATAACCAAGGGAAGGTGCATCTTACTTGATCTACACATACTTGTCCTGAGGCCATATTTCAGTCCCAAAGAGGGTTAGCTGACAGGCCAAACGGGTTGTAGGGAATCTTTCAGAAAAAGTAAAAAAAAAAACAAAAACAAACCAAACTGTTAGCTTTCACGAGAACTGCAAGTTACAGAATGATGGCCTTTTGGCAAGGCTGGAGAAGACTTTCAAGGTTAACTGTGTATTACATGAAGCACCCTTTCTTTGGACTGCTGCTTACTTTATTTCTTGTCATCAGTAGGTAGGGGTACTAGTGACTTATGACAGCTTTTCATCATTCTCAGGCTGGCAGCCCCTTTGGATTGTTAAATAAGAATGAAATATCATTGACAAGAATGCACAATTCACGTGGGCGTGCTTTACGATAGGTTATCAGAGAATCACAGAATGGTTAGAGTTGGAAGGGACCTTAAAGACCATCCAGTTCCAACCCCCTGCCCTGGGCAGGGACACCTCCCACCAGACCAGGTTGCTCCAAGCCCCATCCAGCCTGGCCTTGAACCCCTCCAGGGATGGGGCAGCCACAGCTTCTCTGGGCAACCTGGGACAGGGTCTCACCACCCTCACAGAACATTTAATCTGAAGGGCAGAGCAGAACAATAGATACTAGATTCCAGCAAAATATTCAGCAACTAACATTGCCCAGCCCTGAGTTCCATTTCAGGGTTCCCATGGTATTTGCTACCTACAAGTTGAGAAAATTAACCTGAGCTGTAACTAAAACATCATCAGGCTGAATCTGTATTTGGTGTTTAATAGGACTTTATTTGTCTGGAAGTTTCCACTTTGCACCTTCAGCTAAGCTCCTGTTTGGTGTTACATTTCATCAAATTCTGTGCACATCACTGAAATATCTGAGCCTCTCTATTTAAAGTGCTCAGTGTGACACTAAGTCGGAGTTTGGATAGATCATTATCTATTGTCTGTATCTTCATTTAGTACCCATCTGACAGATGAGGGAAGAAAAAGAATATTCAGGACAGTGAAATGAACATTTGTTTCTATCAGGTCACACCCCTAAGACTAGATAGATGAAAATGGGAGATGGGAAGAATGAGTCAGAAAAATGAGTCACTAATTTACTTTGTTACCCTTTCAATTCTCGTTTTGTCCTCTGTAAGCTCACTATCCCGCTCTCCTCTCTGCTTTGCCCCAAGCCTAGAAGCACTGTTCTGCTGGACCTCTCCTGCTGCTCACAGTAGGATGCTGTGTGTGACACTGGTTCTGGGAAGCAGAGCGACACTTACTGCACAGACAGCATCAAGAGACCCCAAGGCACCAGGCAATTTTTGCCAGTGAATAAAACATCATAAACTTCAGTTTATGAACCAAGGCTCTCTATTGGTCTTGGCTGATGTCTGCTTAGTGGAGTAAGAGTCATGGGAGGGAAAAACAACCTTTCTCATTTTCCTGCTTAATAGCTATTCTGTTTCAGGGCAGTGGAATACCAATAAAAAGCTAAGCTATTTCACCACTGTCATTTACCAGACCATGGCACTTTATGCTCTGCTAATCTGTATGACTCAGTTTTGACAGAGTTTATCAACTCTACTTTATAAACAAGATGGACAATATCACATATTTAGTACAATAGAATAGAGGATCCAGATTCCAAATTCTTAACTACAACTAGTGGAACAAAAATGCCACCGTTAACAGACAAAAATTAGCATACAGACTTTGTCTCCATTTGAGAAGACACAGTCTGGATTTAACAAAAGTCTGAGCATCTTCCTTTCATATCAATTCCAAATAATTAAAAGAATCTTTGACAATGGGGCAAAAGGTTCATAAACTGAAGTTTATGATGTTTTATTCACTGGCAAAAATTTCTTTGTGCCTTGAGATCTCTTGATGCTGTATGTGCAGCTGAGCTCTCAAAGTCACTGACTAATTTGAAAAACGTGGGCACCGGTGACTTCCTGAGACCATCTTAATCCATTAGGTATTCTTATGAATATATAAAAATTAACATATTTTCAAATATTATATTTTTAGTGTTATTCATTACTACTAGCAGGAGGATGTAAACAGAATGAGAAAGAAAGGTTTCAGAACTAAAGTTCTGTAAGTTGATACCAGAGGAGATTTCTCACATGAGGTTTTTAAATCAGAGAGGCTGAGGAAGATCTGTATGTAAGAATCTGCAATTTTAGAACATGTGGTTTGGCTGCCCCTGCGGTGAGAAGAGGAGGTTTTTCTTGTATGTTGCAGTATCACAGAGTAAATGTAACAGTCCTAGAAAAGTAAAAGACATATAGTGGTTAGACTTGGAACAAATGCTGGAATACATTGTTAATAAAATTATACCCTGACAACTTCCTGCAATATCGGTACTGACAGAGCCCCAGGTCTGTGAGGATGTGCTTGGTATTCACACCACTTTAATTTATCTCACAGGAATAAAAATTGTGCTGCTTGATTCCTGGAAGGTGACTTCCAGTAGAGCAGTGATTTTTAGAAGCAGAATAATCAGACAAATGCCATCAGTGTACCGTAAGCATAACTTCTCAGAGACTGATTAAAGAAATAGACCAAACCACACCCAGAAAACCCCCACGAGGATTAAATCATGAGCAGGTAAGGAAACCAAGCCATAATTCTGTTATCATTTTCCCTTAGTAGGGTCTGAAAATAAGTTCAGACCTCCTTAGGAACCTTCCCAACACAGACTCTCTAAGGCATTGTAAGAGGGCTCTGTGAACGCACGTTTTCTCAATCTAATGGTAAAAAAGACCTGTTTCCAAGCCACAGGTATGGAAAACTGAGTATTATGCGTGCCTTGCTATGCTGCCATAGAATCCTCCAGAAGGATTCCCTATCACAGGGCTCTGTACAACTGCTCTCTGACAGAGAGGACAGATATTCCGTACAGGTTTTAACCTACAGAAAGTAAAAAAACCTTATGGTGCAATGTCTATAACCATCCTCCTGAGCTACCCCAAGAGTCTGTGTAATTTGTGTGTACTCCCTTTTCTCTTTCCTTCATGGCATGTGATGGAACAAAGGTTGGAATTATTTCTACAAGGTCCTATTATTTCCTTCTCAGCATTCTGCATTCTCTGTGCACACGCTGTCGTGCCAAAGCATGGCCAATTACGGCTTTTGGGAGAGTGGACTTTTCCAACTTACTGAAAATGGTATCTTTTCCATAAAAAATTGGCAAGTACAGCTGTCCTAAGGGAGATCCAGCTGGCACCTAAAGGCTTGTAACAGCTATCAAAGCAGACTGTTGCGAATGTGTAACAGACATGGCATTATTAAATGAGACTGAAGAAGCCAATGACCTGTGTGCTTCTATGCATGACATAGCTGTCAAGACCTTACATTTCTCAGAAATGTTCCTAGGTATTCTGTGGAAGAACTAAGCACAGTGTCTGCCACAGAGATTTGACTTGCTGCAATGAAAAGGAGGGCAAAGTAGAATTTGGGAAGCAAGTTCGTTCCTAAAAAGTTTTCTTTCAAAATCCCAAAGCACTGGAAAGCTAGTTTCTGCATCAGATGCAATCAAAACTTATTAGTATCAAGTTAAATCTGAATTCTATCAAGTAATAGCAAACTTCTGTGAGGACTCAACACCCCCCTGTGAAAATGAAGTGTTGGCAATATATCTCCCTATCAGTGCAGAAAATGTATTATCATTCTAATACTTATTTCCTGCCCCTATGCAGCTGTACTGTCAAGAAGAATATGACCTCTCTATATTCATTTGCACAGTTTTGATCCAGGTAACAAATTCCATTCCCTGTTATCTTGGTTGTGCCTTCTGCAAGTGCTGGCCACTGGAACTGAGGAAACCCGAGCAGGTGAATATGTTACACCTGACAAAATAAACTTGAGTAAGGTAAGACATTGGAGTCTCTCATACTTCACTGCCTTCCCGCAGTACAGTTGACTTGCAGACAGTGGAGAAAAAACCTCCCTCACCTGTATTTTCCAGGATTAACAGGTGTTACACATTAATTTGTGACCTTGGTGTTTCACAGCCTCTCCTGTGACAAGTCCACGAAATTTCCTGGGTATTGCTGAGTAATCCTGTCTCTGCAGGCCAGTACTGCACAGCTCCTAAAAGAACCTCCGCCGCTCACTTGAGCTGCATTTTGCTATTCTTTGGGTGCTCCGGGGAAATGTATTAGGATGAGAGTCTGCTAATGTTCCAGCGAACCATGACACCTGTGAGAAAGGAGCGACTTGATTTCAGCCTTGGAACTTGAAACAACCCTTTTCTCATGGAAGGTGAAAATAAAGAAAGTAATAGAATTTCTTGGGGGAAAAAAAAAAAAAAAGACAGTATATTAGAGGATTTTATCAGGACATGGACACCAGAAAACGAAAAAATGCCATGCTTAATCTTCTTCAAAGCTAAAGTATAAAAAGACTCATAAGAAACCTTCTTCCTCTGTATTCTGCCCAGTGAAGTGCTACGATCTGACCCTCCAGAAAAGCCTTGCAGTTTGCTTATCATGGGAACGTGTTTTCTAAAACTTTGCCGTTAAGTGCTGCCCAGGTCGTTTTCTGACAAATTGCCATTCTGTACAAAGAAAACAACAATCCCGGAAACAAGCAGCAAACAATTTATGCTCCTTTTGTTATTTACTGTCACACCATTAATCACAATGAAAATCCCTTTGACGTTGCTCATGTTCAGTAACTAATATTTACTCCTATGGGAGAAAGCCTGGTGAACACTTACTATTAATAACACAATGTGGATTTTTTTAAGGTTCCTCCCCTAATAAGTCTAAGCAAGTCACCTAGAGCATATTCTATGTCTTCACGTAATTCTTTGCATCTGCATGCACATATATGTAACAGTCAGATCCTCTGCTGCTTACAGAAGGAACATGGCTCTTTTTATATACAGGGCTCCCTGCAGTTCCATATTAGTCAATGAAAAGGATATAACTGAATGATAAAGTAGCAGCAGTCGTTGCTCAAGTAATTTATGTCATTCATTCATCTTTATGTACAGGGCTGTCAGGTTTTCCCCCCCTCACATAGAAGGAAAGAAAAACCAAGACTTGGTGCTTGCTCTTCCAGAAAACTGTGCAAAGATTAACTAAAAAGAGATGGAAAACAATGACAGAAGGAAAAGGCTACACAAAACTGAGTTTTAAGGCAGTTCCTAAGAAAGTGTGCGAGGATTAGAAAGCAATTTGCACTAAGGCCCTCAATATGTTGTCGTTTACTCACCTGCAATGCGATTGTAAATGTATCTGAGAAAGACTTTTTCTGATCCGGTGGCATTATGACGTTATGCTCTTCCTTCACATTGGTGCAAAGCAGCTCAGAATTAGACAACATTGAATCCATGTTATTAAAGACAACAGTCTGACAGATATGGTGAGTGGAAACATTATTATTTTTAAGAGAGATATCCTTCTAGTGCCCAACACGCGGAAAAAAGAATGAATCTGTATCAGGAAAGGCAGTTTGTTTCCCTGCTGTTTTCCAAAGATAAATTAAACTCAAGCTGTAGCAGAAGAGCTTGTAAGCAACTTTTTTAAAAAAAATTTTAATATTTTATTTTTATATTTTAATATTTTTAATATTTTATTCTTAAAATATTCTTTTAAAATTCTTAAAGTAAAAAAGTCCAAAATTCAGGAAAGAACCCCTGACAATTAATCACCACACCTCAAGCGTCCCTCTCCATAGGCAGACCAGAGTAGCATGCCGTTTGCCACAGTTGGCAGAGAGCCCCCTGTCATGTTTTGTTTTTTTCTCTTTCTTGTGAGAGAGCTTCTGGTGCCTTCTTGATACTGATGGAATCGTTGTCATAGTTCCATGTGTTCAATTTCTCCAATGATGCTTTTCCTTTGGACAAAAGACAAGATGGAATCAGTCTCTGAAGCAACTGGAGCATCACCTCATCAATAAAACTCTCTCAATAACACGCCGTAACTAATCTTCAGATTCACAACTCTTGAATTCTGAAAATCTGCGTCTGGGTTTAAGTCCAGCTGGCTGCCCGGACCATCATCTTTTGAAAAAAGAAATAAATGCCTGGAGACAGACGCTTGGCTGTCAGAGCGGCTTGCTTTGTTATGTGTTTAGCAACACTTAAAAATTTGCAGTTTCACTCAACTTCTCAGTCCCAAATAGACTCTCAGGGTACCCCTGGGGAAGCTGTTGAGTTTGTTAATATCGTAGCATTGACAAAGACAGATAAACCTCTTTCATTAATTTCTATTTTTGGCAACTAACTTAGGTCTCCATCTTTCAGCCCTATGAATCATGCTTTCAAATATGCTGGTGACTGTTTGGGGTTTTTTTACAAATTACTGATTTCAAAGAACTCTATTTCTGAGAGTCAAACGAAACAGTGCAGAGGTTGTCACAAACTCACTATCTTCAGAAAATTGCCTAAAGATGCACGTTCTCTGCTCACAAGAAATCTGACACTGTTTAATGCCACTGTTTAAATAACCTGACCTAAATAGAAGAGCGGAGCCGAAGAGTCAGCAAACCTAGAGTTGCACAAGGCTCAGTCGGGCAAATGCCTGGAGCACATCTTTTGTTAAAGAAGGAGAGGTAGAACCATTCTGCCGTGTTCTGTCTGTTCAGACACGTGCTACAAGTGTTACAAGGCCCATTGCAAATTACTATTTCCACATTCATATCATCTCCTATTATCTCTGCTCAGTCACTGTGAGGCAGCCTAATCTATTCCTCACCATACAGACCATTTTATTCTAACTGCTAAATAGCATTTCCATTTGGATTCTGATATTCAGCAATAGGCTCATTTGTTTAAAGAACAGTTTCTGCACACCTTTACCAAAAAAATGACATTTTTACCACCAGGGAATTTAAACACTTTCCAACCCTCGAAGATTAACCAATTGATTGTGTGTGTTTATGTACTTATGTCTACAAAGAATTGTTATTTAAGGCAATGGCATAAGCAACAATCACCACGTGTTGCAGAGAATGTATGATTAGTTGTCATGATGATGACTTTAAGACTCTGTCTACTGCTGAATTACTAATAAAAATCCATTTATTAGCCCTAAGTTGCAAAGCACATAGCTGCTTACATCACGCAGTTACGTAGTCAGCGGGGCTGATCTAGAACTAACCTAGTTTTACCATAACAACGATGATTTCATGTAAAATTTAGGCTTCCACAAGAAAACGTTTCCAGCAAAATTTGCAAACTGATCACTTCCCTGTCAGGAAAAGCAAACTGTAATGTTTGTTTTGGGGTCAGTCTACCTTCAGACTCTTTATTGACCTAAGTAGTCACAGTGTCTCCAGGGAATATCTCTATTTCTGATCCCGCATCTGTACCCTACTGAAGGAAGACTTCCAGTTGGATTAACACAGCAACTCAGATACATTGATGTTATGGGGAAAGGAGATATACCAACATTATCAATTCAAGATATGTACAAAACCTTTTGTTTCACAAGAAATTCTGGTATTTCAGTATTTCAGCCTGATTTTTGATGAAAACAAATGTGGAAATACCAAAATTTCCCATGCGAGAGAGAGGTTATTTTTAATTATATTTCTTTGTTGTCCCTAAAGACTTAAGCATGATCTGAAAGGAACACTTGGAAACATGATTTAGGAATAAGTTCTGTGCTGGCCAGAAAATGAGTACCTACTTTGACACTAGGCATGCTGAGCCTAGTATATAACTCATAGGTCATATGAGTTATAAGAGGTTATAGGGGGTGAACTAGTTCTACTTACCTGATCCTCCACCTGCTCTGGAATGCCATTTTGCTTGAGATGGCCTTCTGGCAGCAGACTTTAGACTACACAAATTATTCTGATGGTGACAGCGCGCTCCAGGCTGCATTTTCCATCACTCTGAGCTGTGTTGCTCATGAGCTACATGCTTACAAGTGCTCGGAGAAGTCTCTGGGAAGAAACAGTGGCCAAGAACACACCACTTGTCACTGCCAGAACCGTGAATTCATGAGCAGCTCCTTCTGCCTGTGCTCCAAACTGCCTGTGGGTCAGAGAAAGTTGGAAGTGCAAACCATCCCTGTCGGAGGAAGACAGCAGTCATCCTTTTTCCATGGCAGTAATGTGGCAGTTTGTGCTCCAGCCTTAGGTACAGGGTGTTCTTAAGCCTAATATTTTGGTCAAACTGAGTCCTCAAGAGAATTAAACTTGAAAAATTTACTGCACATATTGCAAGGTAGGACTTTATGCAGCTAAAAAGAGTAACAGAATGTGGGAATGTTAAGGTTTCGTTAATGGAGCTATATAGTATTTTTCAGCAAATAAATTCATTTCCAGGTAACTGGAGCCTAAAAGGAGGCTGTTTGTGAGTTTTTAATTCCATTCATTTGTACAAGAAATTATATGTCCAATCAGTTGCACTACAAACACAGTGTTGGTAAAATGTGTGTGTCTGGTAGATGGCACCTTGCCATCAGATACATACCTGAATTCAGGAGCAAAAACCTTTTCAAACATGAAGTCAGCAGACGTTGTAGCAAAATGCCATCTCATATCAGATGTCACTTGGAGTTGAGGACACAGGAATACTTCTCTCATATTCCAGCAGTGGTTTTCCTGGCAAAAATCTTGAAAACAGGAAGTGATGAGATTACCTTTTCACTTTTTTTGTGTACAGTTTTGCTTAGATGTTATTAAAGGTATGGTAAGTTCACCACCAGAAGCTAAATCATTAATTTCAAGCCTTATTTGGTCTTTGCAGACAGAATTTAAGCATGCATAACTGTTTAGTGTGAGATAGGTTGTTAGTGGCTGCTATAGGCCTTCAATCACACTGGCCATAAACGATTCTCTCATAGTAACGGAGAAAACAGAAGCTGCTTCTTAGGTTTATGACTAAAATTTCTTTCAAGACTTTAATAGCAGATCACCTCCCCCAGGGTGCATCGCCTTTATTTTGATTTCTTTTTGATTAGTAAAGAGTGAAAGAACGGATGCAGTCTCCCAAGAAGCAAGACCTTCTGAACAAATGTTCTACTTGCGTAGGGAAGATGATTTGCAGAAAGCAACGATCCACCTAAAACTCCTCCAGTTTGAAATTACTCTTAAAATATTTATCACCAAAGAAAGTAAAGGATGATTTGTTTTTACCTGTACTTAAATATTTCATTAGTTTTCCAGCTTTACAAGATTTTGTGTTAATAATATCTCCCAGATACTCTATTTCCTCTAAAAGGACTTTTCTTATTACATTTTGGGTCTTGCTGTACAGCACAAGGTGTCTGCACTTTCAGTTGTGCTATTAGAACTCAAAATCACCGTTTTTCTGGGCAGAAAAAGAGATTATTATTTTCACCTTCTTGATTCTTGCTATGCTTTAGCACGATACCAAAACAGGATCAAAATGTGCGAGTCAAAAAAAGAGAAATAAAGAGAAACTCACCTGTTTCTTTGAATCCCTTGTTTAAACCTGTGAATGTGGAGAAAAATGGCCTTCTAATCATCTGAGCGTTTCCTCATTGGTGTTAGACCTTTCCAACTCTACACTGATAATTATAGCTTTGCAAGATTTTGAAGCACCTCATTAATGGCTTTTCAAGCACACCAGTGCGTGACTTCGCCTGCTGGAGGATGTGCTAAGAAAATTATCATTTGGAATAGTGGAAATAGGGGAACTTATGCAGTCAAAGATTTCAGCAGCGATGCTCATGTGTGGCATAGGTTTATCCTGCTCAGAGCATTAGGAGTTCACACGGTGCTATGAAATAGCTGCAGGTCTGGAGAAACCCCGGTGCAGAAGTTTACAGCATTTCCAAAGGTTTTGTTGAAATCTCCTATGGTATATATTTCACGTTGTATACGTAATGTGATTACCATAAAGAGGTTTTCCCATCAGGTATTAAGTCTCTGACACTGAACAGTCCTGGGTGCTGCAGCAAAGGGAAAATAAATTACCATGTATTAATTTGTAACCTGGCAACTCGTATTACTGTCATATCGATGTTGTTATCCCTCATAAAGTTGTCCAATTCTAGCAAAATCTCAGCTGCAGTAAATATTTATATTGAGTACACTTTGATTTCTCCACTGCCGTACATTCTGAAACATCAAAGCACCTTCTTTTTTTCTTTTTTTTTCTTTTTTTAAAATCTGTCTGTGTTTATCAAAATAAGCTGGTAAAAGGCAGTCTGATGAGCCGGCTGCTTTTAGAGGCTGTCCTGTGGTGCAGAATTTAATATTCAGGGCTCGTTTTGGTCATTTGATTACAACAATGAAATCTCAAGGCCACAGACTGCAAAAGGAAAATTTGTGATCCAGTTATAACCTGCTGCAGCAATGTCTTTCTCTCCGTGCAAGTGCCCGGAAAAATATAAACACCTCAGCAGGTGCTAACTTTGAAGCCTAACAAATAATTATGGAATTGTTCAATCGCAGCACTGTTACTTACCCTGCCAAAATCCACTCCATGTCCCGTTTGCTGCCTTTTATCTGATACCTGTCTTGGAAAGTGTCTTGGGCAAGGACCTTTAGGCGGCTGTCCTATATGCAGTAACTCTTGATCCTAGGAAATACTGCAGGAAAAGTGTGAAAAAAGTGTGAACGCTGCAGTAATAAAGAAAAAAGGAGACAAGGGATTAAGGGTAGTTTGCGTTTTTTCACTTAGTGAGGTATCTAGTGATCCAGTCTCCCTCTGTAACCTAAGAGAGTAGTCCTTGCCTTAGACTATAGATGAAACCAAGATAATTAACACAGATTGCAGCTGTTTATAATAAGGCTAGAGATAAACGAGATGAAGCATACCCAAATGTAAGCTTCAAAGCTTCTCTTTGTAGGTTTGGTTTAAAAAGGATGACTGCATGAGGAAATGTTAGTACAGTCTGTCAGTGGTAGCCCATCGCAGTGCCTGAAGAGTGAAGAACTGAATTGCTAAACTTGTGGGACCTTTTTTTTATTTTTCTTTCCATGTGTTACTCTACTCAGTGGTGACGGGCAACTGCCTCCATGTTAGAACTTGGAAAAATGCAGACTAAAAGTAACAGGATGAGCTTAAAATGCAGAAGGATCTTATCTTCATCTAAAGGAATAATTTAATCCTCATCAATTCAGTGATAACATCACATTAGTCTTATTATTTTTTAAATTTTATAAACAGCTTATTTTATAATGAATTCTATAAAACCATTTGTTTATGTATTTCTGTAGCCCGCCTCTTCTCGTTTTCATTTAAGAAAATACAAACCTAGCACCTTACATATCTTCAAAGTTGGAATCAGATCGCTCTACGCAAAAAAGCTACCAGCAATAGAGAAAAAAACCCCATTAATTTATGCAGCCGTATTTATAATTTCATGGGTTATGTTGTGCATATGGTACAATTCATCTCTTATCCAGAATATATTACAAATCACTGTGGTGAAAACTGCAACTCTCAATTTTTCACGGAAATTAATAAACTCCTTAATTCAGAGCACTCGTATTTCATTCAGATAAGCACCCCATACGTTAGTTCACTTCCCATTGCCATTTATATGTATATGTATATATACAACATCTGTTTCCTTCCCACCTCCCTGCCCTTTTTTTTTTCCTCTCTCTGTGTCTCTCTTCCCTTCACTTTTTTTTATGGCAAGAGGTAAGCAAAATATTCATGGTCCATGAGAACAACCCAATGGCACCTCAAAATACAAGAGCAATCCACATTTGTGGATCTTGTCTCACGTTTCTGTCTCCTGCTTTTACCAAAAGTTCTCACTTCAAATTGCTCAGGGTAAAATCCAAATTCTGCTTCAGGTCTTCTGCCCAGGAAACAGACACACTAGTCACGTAAGGATAAAATTCCTAACATCCTCATCAGAAAATTAAGGAAGTGTGGGATTGATGAGGGGGCAGTGAGGC
>VXAK01008730.1:77635-142734 GCA_013399435.1 Arenaria interpres | reverse complement strand
GTGCTCTAGGTGTTCCTGCTTTAGCAGGAGAGTTGGACTGGATGGTCTCTAGAGGTCCTTTTCAACTCTGACAATTCCGTGATACTGTGATTTACTTCCTTGTGGAGGTAAGCACCAAAACCGCACAATTACTGAAGCAAATAACAGGAAATTGAGATTTCAGACTGCTTTCTCAGTCAAAAATGCTCAATTCAGATATTCATGAGTCCATGAGGCAGGTAAATTGTTCTGCTATGTTATAAAATACACCTCTGATCTTTTCTTTATGCATGCATGCAACAAACACTGTCACTTTGTGACCTAGGCAAAATTATTCATTTCCACTCAAACCACCTGTTTCAAGCTATTTCTGAACATTGCGTTTACGAAGTGAAATGCAACATTTATCTTTTTTACATTTGTTTAAAGGTAAATGTTCTAAGAAGGATAACAGTCCTTGAAACTACCTTTGTAAGCCCCAGGAGGCACAAGCGCTGCTTGCCTTTTTCCGGTTGTTTGTTCTTTCTTTGCTGTTTCTTTCTGCAGCGTTTTGACTGGATCTTACCTGCCTTTGCTGAACCTCCGTCCCTCCTGGGGCTCAAGCTGACATGAAATCGCAGTTTCAATGCTTTCAGGTAAGAGCATGAATCAGTGTCTGAAATTCTCATGCTCAGCTCTGAGGTACCCGAGATGAGCGCTGTGATTCATGTTACGGCACATGTCAAGTAAAAATGAGATGCCCATCATGACGTTGCATTAGCACCTTGTGACACTGGCTGCTCTGAAACAAAGCAATCATAGAATGGTTAGGGTTGGAAGGGACCTTAAAGATCATCGAGTTCTGAGGCCTCTCCAGTGCCCAGTACAGAGGCACCATCACTGCCCTACTCCTGAGGGCCCCGCTGGTCCTGATCCAGGCCAGGATGTTGTTGGCCTTCTTGGCCACCCGGGCACACTGCTGGCTCACGTTCAACCGGCTGTCCACAAACCCCATCAGATCCCTTTCTGCTGGGCAGCTCCAGCCACTCTGCCCCAAGCCTGTAGTGTTGCCTGGGGTTGTTGTGACCGGAACACAGGACCCAGCACTTGGCCTTAATGCACCTCATCCCATTGGCCTCGGCCCATCGATCCAGCCTGAGGCAATGCATAAAACCGGCGTTTTACAGGGTATTTTTTGTGTAATTACAAGTGAATGGCATTCACTGATTAGCAAAGCAGACTCGTATTAGGCATCATTCAGTTTGAATCCAGTAAGTTCGCTTTGGCTTACCTGTATTGACAGCACTCAGGTTTTGCTAATAAAGCCTGCTTGTTTTCTCCCCATTCAAAATACATCTCAGAAGCTTCACTCTGGTTTTCTTTCTGTTTTTACAAAGCTCCTAACAGCGAAGATATTTAGTGGAAACAGGCTGCTTGCTCTCAAGAGAGCTGGTCAGTCTATCTCTACTTGTACGTTTCATTTACATCCATTCTGGTATATTTTAAAAACTACAGACAGAAAAAAACACCAAGAATTTTGTTTCAAAGTGGAATTCCAAGAAGAAATTATTGCATATTATTTTATATTATTTTACCTGTAATCTTCCTAGTTGAGATTTTCCTTTTCTTTTTTCTCTTGAGAGAAAATAAACAAAAAATATTGCAACATATTTCAAACTGCAAGCTTTTAAAAAGCATCATTATCTTTTTTTTTTTCTTTCCAGTCACAGGACCAGAACAGCCCACAGGTGCTGTGTAGGGTATTTTGCAGCCTCATTTATTTAGAAATTAATCTCACCTGGCAAAGTAAAAACTATTTGCTATTCCCAGCAGTGATGACCCAAAAAGTCAGCATTAAGCAGTATTTGTTAGACATTTTATAATGTAATCAGGCCTCTTTATTGATGTTTGCTGCTGAGAAGGGCAGAAAGGTTCTCCCAGAGAAAGCAGTAGAAACTCAGTTTCAGCAAATCACTTAAGCAGGTGCTTATTTAAATATGTGTTTCAATTTAAGCAGGTGCTTATATTCCATCAGAGTAAACTGGTCTCAAAACTGTACCTCAGTGCTAAAGCTGGGATAGCACACTGATTAAAGCCTACATTTGGAAACACACATCTAGCATTTCTTTCAAGATCTTTGAGAATATCAGAGCCCATACTTATTTGTTAACATATCTGCAATGAATGAGAACATTTGCTTCTTCCGTATGAAACCTCATCGGCTGATGAAGAAAATATAGTTTAACATTTAAAACAATAAATCATAGATTGTTAGAATGGTTCGGGTTGGAAGGGACCTTAAAGATCATCCAGTCCCATCCCCTGCCCTGGGCAGGGACACCTCCCACCAGACCAGGTTGCTCCAAGCCCCATCCAGCCTGGCCTTGAACCCCTCCAGGGATGGGGCAGCCACAGCTTCTCTGGGCAACCTGGGCCAGTGTCTCACCACCCTCACAGCAAACAATTTCTTCCTAATATCTAGTCTAAATCTCCCCTCTTTCAGTTTAAAACCCTTCCCCCTCGTCCTATGGCTCCCCTCCCTGATCCAGAGTCCCTCCCCATCTCTCCTGGAGCCCCTCGAGGGACTGGAAGGGGCTCTAAGGTCTCCCCAGAGCCTTCTCTTCTCCAGGCTGAACACCCCCAGCTGTCTCAACCTGTCCTAATAGGAGAGGTGCTCCAGTCCTTGGAACATCTTCATGGCTTCCTCTGGACTTGTTCCAATAGGTCCATGTCCTTCCTGTGTTGAGGACTCCAGAGCTGGACACAGAGCTCCAGGTAGGGTGTCCCCAGAGCAGAGGGGCAGAATCCCCCGCCTCTCCCTGCTGGCCAAGCTGCTGGGGATGCAGCCCAAGATGCCGGGGGCTTTCTGGGTCACAAGTGCACGTTGCCAGCTCACATTGAGCTTCTCATCCACCAACAACCCCAAGTCCTTCTCCTCAGGGTTGCTCTCCAGCCTTTTTCCAACCAACCTGTATTTGTGCCTGGGATTGCCATGTCCCAGGTGCAGGACATTGCACTTGGCCTCGTTGAACTTCATGAGGTTCACATGGGCAAACCTCTCCAGCCTGTCCAGGTCCCTGTGGATCCAGCAACCCTTCCCTCCAGGGTGTCGACCGTGCCACACAGCTTGATGTCATCAGCAGAATGAAGGAATAAAGTCTTATCTCTTCCATATTAAGAAATGCTAAGTGAAAATGAGCATTCATTCCTCTAGCAAGGTAAAGAACCGTGCTTGTAATGAGGACCAGTTGTGCAGAAGTGTAATGTTCCCACAGGCACTCGCACACTTACCCCTGAGTCACAGCCCAGCCTGAAAATAGATGCTCTCCCTTCCTGGGACCAGTAAATGTCCCTCAGCCTTTTCATAACAGCGTGTGTCTGAGTCACAACACCGTGCCCAGATGTCACTGTTAGTAACCGCACTCAGCCTGAGAAAATAGCCTGATTCTCGTCAGTCATTTCAATCTAGAAAATATAGCTTATTTATATATTTTCCTGACCTCTGTGCTGGCTCAGAGTTACCACATTTCTATGGCAAATGATCTTCTGTTTATCAAATTCCCAGTTCTAAATGTCTCAGGTAACTTGATGGGAGTTACCCCTGAGTGGCAATGGTACAATTAATACTGAAAAAAAGCATAACAAATATGTATAGTAAGCCATGCCTCTGCTACAAGGAGTTTTGTGTATTTACATGTGAGTAAATGGGTAAAAGAAAATTACATTTATGAAATAAAGGCAGAGATGGAAGAGGGAAAAAGAAAGACTGTTACAAAGTACAGGGTTTTGAACATTTTTTTTCATCAATAAATAAATATTTGGGTTTTGGAGATGTGGTTTGCACACTTGGTTTTATTCCTGACGTCCAAATGATTTTTTTCTGTTTGAGTAACCTCCAGAAATTGATGTGGGCTTCTAGATAAAGATTTGTGCTGGTTTTGGCTGGGATAAACTTATTTTTCTTCAGTGTAGCTGGTCTGGGGTATGTTTTGGATTTGTGCTGGAAACAGTGTTGATAATTGAGTGATGTTTTGGACACACAGACAAAACATTTAAGCTTTTTCTCCTTCTCACCCCATCCCACCCTGAGTAGGCTAGGGGTGCTCGAGAGATCGGGAGGGGACACAGCAGGGACAGCTGACCCCAGCTGACAAAGGGACATTCCGTGCCATATGACATGGTCCTCAGCATATAAAGCTGGGGGAAGAAGGAAAGAGGGGGGACACATGTTCAGAATTATGCCATTTGGCTTCCCAAGAACCATTGACCATGAGCCAGCAATGTGCTCTTGTGGCCAAGAAGGCCAATGGTATCCTGGGGGGCATCAGGANTGAGGAGGAACTTCTTTACTTTGGGGGTGGCAGAGCCCTGGCAGAGGCTGCCCAGGGAGGTGGTGGAGTCTCCTTCTCTGAGACATTCAAACCCCCCCTGGACACGTTCCTGTGGGACCTGCTCTGGGTGGACCTGCTCTGGCAGAGGATTGGACTAGATGATCTCCAGAGGTCCCTTCCAACCCCGTGTGATTCTGTGATTCCGTGATTGCCCGTGATGGAGCCCGGGTTTCCTGGGGATGGGAAATAGTAAATGAATTCCTTGTTTTGCTTCTCTTGCCCACACAGCTTTTGCTCTACCTGTTAAACTGTCTAAATCCACAAGTCTTCTCCCTTCTCTGATTCTCTCCCCAATCCCACCGCGAGGGGAGGGA
Organism: Arenaria interpres; assembly: GCA_013399435.1. Lineage (NCBI taxonomy): Eukaryota > Metazoa > Chordata > Aves > Charadriiformes > Scolopacidae > Arenaria > Arenaria interpres. The sequence continues at coordinate 138,071 of VXAK01008730.1, read as the reverse complement.
GCCCATGGTTGTGTGGGACTTAGTTGCCAGCTGGGGTTACACCACAACAAGACCCCATCATCAGACCCAATCATCAGACATACAGGTGATAAAAAAGCCACAGTCCTTCTGTCTCCGACCTCCTTCATCAAGGATTTACATTTACCTGGAAAGATCAGATTTCTCATTTGTAGAGTATTGGGGGATTTTTGGAGATGAAAGACCTCCTTCAGATGTTAGCTATTACCATTGCAGAAGGCAATCTTTACTATCACAGTGCAGGTAAGTGCTATAATTAGTGCCAGATAACATTGTTACTGTTATTCATTTATATCACTGGCAGTTCTGAAATTATCTTGCGGGGAAAAGCAGAAATTATCTGAGAACCTATTCCTGATCCCTAATTAATTGAATGTATAATCCCTTAGAGACATATATTCTTTTACCTGAAATACCGCAGTAGTTACTGCTAGTGTGAACGCCAGTATATTGTTCTTTATGTGGGGCATATCTTTCAGAGTGTCCCATCTTTTCAGTGGGACACCAAATATGACACTGTAGGATTTTATACTTCTACTTTCCTTTGAACATCCAGGTTCAAGCCGCTACCACCTGATCCCCAAATGTGCCTCTGACCTGCTGAGCAAGGTGTGTTCATTTATGTTGCAGTCATAATTGATGCAGCATAATTGAGAGGCGTTAAAGAATATTTCACAAAGAGTTTGCTTTTTTCATCTCTTTTTTGGAAACGCCGGTGTATATGGCTTTTGTACTTGAACATGAAACTTGGCATTATAGTATTTATTCATCTGCGAGCAATCTCAATGTACAGTATACAATTTATTTTAATACTAGAAATGTTGACCCCACCCAGGGAAAATTTCACTCGTCCAGCACTAAAGAACTAAAAAAACTTCTGTATGACATAAGCAACCAGTAGCAGAACGGCATCAAAGTCAGCACGGCTGGCAACTTGTGGCTTTAACATGTTGGTAGAGAACGTTCAACACATTTTTGCCCAACTGGTGATTCCTGAGAAGGGTGCCTAACTCAGCAACTAATTATTTACTGTGAAAAAGGCTTTTACAGTTTATTATTTGTGATAACATGTAATAATAAAATCCAGTGGATGCTCTCCTTTCCTGTTGGGCCTGTCTCAGGGAAGTTAGGATGAGGTCACAGTGGTTGATACCCCTCTTGCACTCCCTGATGCTCCTCAACCCACTCACCGGCCACCGAGTGGAGGAGTCCCTCTGCCTGGGCGCATGTCCTGCAAGAGTGGTCCCCTCTGCCCTCCTGTGCCAGTGCAAGAGCAGGTCTCACCCTGGCATCCGGGGGACAGCCTGTTCCCACCGGAGCTCTGTCTGGGAAGCTGCGCCAGTTGTGGTGGGTGCAGAGTGTAGAGAAGTCATGGCTTTGCCCCAGGTGGACACCATCACTCTGCGGTCAAGTTGGCAGAACTTTCGCTGCCATTGCTGTTTAAATCCCCTGCAGTTGCTCCCAGCAGTGCTCAGGACACCTCAGCTTCACCCACGAGAGCTGCCAGCTCCTGGTAGGGCTCCCTCCTTTTTCTCATGTTTTCCTGGCTCCAGGAACCCCCCTGTCCACCTCAATCTAATGCCTGGCAGAACTTACCATTCTTGCTGCCGCATTCCTCGCCAACACAGCATTGGAATTCATAGCATTGGATTCACAGTGTTGGAAGGGATGTAGGTATATCTTTTCTCCTAAAAGGAACCAGAGAATACTTGTGAAGACATTGTTTATGTTTCCTGAGGGTTTCCATATTGACTTTTCCACTCAACATGTGAATCAGTATCCTCCATAGCGTGCATCAGCAGCACAGATCTAAGCCAAAGCAAAATATTAGTTGAACATTTCCTATGAAATATGTGACTATTGCCTCTTGACAAATCATTTAAACTGCTTTGATACTTGTCATACAGTATTTTAAGACACCATCATTTATTTCAATTTAATGAAATCTGAAAATACAAATCTATGCATGGCTTGTTTTAGTGAAGTTCAAAAAAAATACTTTATCATTAACATGTTTATCATACCAGATACTGACAGATACTCTGTATTGATGGATATAAATATTGATAATATTTATAGAAGCTGGAGAAGTTGTGTAAATCCATCTTAATCTACTGAGCTATTTTTACAACCTGAGGTATTGTTGCTTTCGGACTCTTTATTATTTTGACCGGTTTGATTTTTACTCTGCCAGAGGATATGACTTCCCTCTTTTCTAATGAGAGATGTTTTCCCAGGTAAAGAAATCTATTGTCAAAGCCTTAGACCATAGACCCATACAGAACACCCAAGTCAACCATCATTTTTAACACTTCTGTGGCTGAAACAGAGACTTGCCCTCAGTCATTTAAAAGCAGCACAGAAATTTATCTCTAATTTTTAGACTTCTGTCACAGGTAAGATTCTGTGAACTTTTTGCTTGCTTGTTTTTGTGCTTCTGCAAATTCCCTAGAACAATTTACTTAACTTATAACTCTGTGTTCAGGTTATGACACTACCCAAGAATCATATTCTTTTTTTCCAAATCATTTACCTCAGCGTGACTCTGATGGATGCGCATATTAAAGGTATGAAGGTCTTATGGCACCATAGACTTGTAGAAACATACCTGCCATCTTAGATGGTACATATGTATGTGCAGCCCAAATACATTAGAAATCTACCCATATTGCCTTGTAAAATAATTTTCAACAGCCTCTTCTATCACACTCTATAGTTAAAGGTGGCTGCTTCTCAGGCTTTTCTCTCCAATTGAAGCCACATTTTTGGACGCCTTCCATATATACATATTTGTGTTTATGTATGTCTCAGGAATTCCTAAACTTCAGTTGATTATGCAGGGAAGATAGCAAAACTGTAGCACATGCATTCTCCCAGACTGATTTGAAATTAAATTTCTGTTCCTATTCCTAGTCTTTTCAGGTGCCTTAATAGCCCTCGAGAGTGTTTGCAACTTCAAAAAGTCAGCAGCAGCAAATTTCATTAGTAACAACTTTACCCCTTTGGTTCAGATTATTAATGAGGACATTTAATAAGACCACGCACAAAATCCTGCACTACCTTATTATTAATAACATCAATATATTTATTTAACACCTGGAAACTACTCTGCTTTTTTATGACATACTCTATCTTCTCTATTAGACTGCTGCTCTTCTGTTGTGCAGCAAGCAATCCAGTTTGGTACTGCGTATTTTGATTTGCACTAACACTCCAATACACTAATCTTACTAATACCCTTTACGTTTATTTATGTCATAAATCAATCTGCCCTGAATTCTTATGTTCTTACTTTTCTGCAACAGATATTCCTCTTGCATTGTTTCCATATCGTGAGTGGAGATTAATTTTGGGTTGACTTCACTGCTGGTTTGGAAAAGTTATATTTTTTGCAATGCACTGTAAACATTTTCTTTCATGACATATCCATTATGACAAATGTTAAAAACACTTTGCTATGAAGTGCATCTCAATTTTTTCAGCTACACTTTATTTCAATTTTATTGCATGTAGTCACACTCTCTAACACTGTACTGCTTCAAAGTACCGGGAAAGTTCTGTAACAGCCAGTCTAATATCCATAGAAATAGCCAAAGATGCTTTTCTTTACATTTAATGTTGCACCTTCAGTTTATGACAGAGTTCTGTGCAATTATCAGGACTGTTGAATTTGCTTGATTTTCATCATTACCATGGGAGTAAACTGAAGTTCAAAGATATTCGCCGATGTGCCAAGAATCCTGCTGTGAACCAGTAGTAAATCTGTTAAAAGTAACTCAGAAATCCTCCCAGGTACATGCTGTATCTTCTGATCATGAAATCTCTTAGACTCTGTTACAATATTACTCCATTAATATTCATTCCAACAAAACCTCTTGTCTGTATATGACACATTTAAGCATATTATACTAATATATTCTAGTTATTCATTATGATTAGATGTTTTTCATTTCACAAGTACTTCTTTTGTGCAGTTAATCAACCCAGTTGCTCAGTAACAAGAAGTTCTTAGTATTTACCTTCGGAGGCTATGATTTACCAGAAGGTATCGCAATAGTTAATGTGCTCTGTCAAGCCATGTGATTTATACCATAGCATTGATGAGAGCAAAAAGAAAGTAAGAGAAGCCAAAGGAATACATTTGCTTTTGTCATTCTGCATAGCTGACTTCAGCCACTGTTTGAAAGAAGTTTACTGGCTCTCTGTGTTGGTCATGTGTGTGTGGTGGTGCTTATGTGGTGCAACAAAGATCATGAGATTGCTTCTGCTCTTGAGACGCTGGGTTCATCCGCTCATCCAAAAATGTATTTTCCCTCTCTTCACTTAATCCTTCCTTATTTTTTTCCCTTTGTATGTGATCTTATTATTTATTTGGTTTAATATTTTAAACTAACTTTCTCTGGTGTTTTTTTGTTTTGATTTTTTTTAAGGACTGACTGCCCGGTATTACTCTCTGATGGGATTACTAGAGATAAACCACTGCCAAGAACTTTCCTTAAATCTGATGGGATTATTTAGGGAGGAAACTGTTGTCACGTTCTATCATCAAGATTTGGGATTCCAGGGGCAGGCCAAACTGTTCAAGCTGTAAAGCCACAAGTGTTCCAGGGAAGGCTCAAAATAAGGGAAACAAGCAAGAAAATGATGTTTCAGGTTAGTCAGAATGTAAAAGTATCTACTCTCTTGGCAGAAAGCAACAAGATTTCCAATTTCTCATTTCAAATGTAAATTAATGTACATATAAAAGGAATCAGAAGATGGAGGTCTATGGCAAACAGACATGGTGATGATTCTTCTCCTCAGTTCTAGCAACCCCCAGGGCTCCCATTATCTTAATTTGATTTCTTCTAGACATGCCATGCAGTTGCGCTCACACTGTCACCACCCATCCTAGAAGATTTCTTTCAAAAGAAAGGGGCTTTAGCATCTTCATATGTTAATGACTGCCTTCTTCATGATGGGAGGTTGCTGAAATGTGTTTTATGGGCTCCCCATGGATACCAGTTAATAATATATCCGTTTGTGCTTTAGGAAAAGAACCATGAGAGTGACCTTTAGTTACTGCAGCGAAATATTGAAGTGTTATGTGTAAGTTACAAGCCGAACAACAGGTTAAGCACCAATTTTCTTAGTTTATCACATTGCACAAGTAGCATTTGTTCCGTAGACTCAATATCTTTATCAGTTACTACATTCCACGTGGATTTGCAAAAGGCCACATTCTAAGTGCACACCGCCTGGGTAAACAAGCCCAGCAGACTTGTTGATGGAAATGCTCACATAAATCTCAAGTTAAAAGTCATTTTCTCTTAGAAAAAGTGACAATTTACATCTCAATGCAGTCTCAAGGAGCTTTATTAGCTCACAAGGAGGCAGCTCACAAAACATTCGCTTTGTCCTCACAAAATCTACTTTCTACTCAAAAAGTGGGCTCAAAGTGAAAAAAAAGAGAAGTATTATGTCAGTTATCTGCCTCTGCCCTACAAAACAGCCTGTGGTTAACTTCTAATTGGCTAGATGGCATTTCTATACATTTGCTATTGCATTTTCTTTTTCAAAGAACCATGGAACTACAGCACTTTTAAGACAGCAGAGAAAGCAAACAGAGGACCCCTGTTACCCAGAATAAATTCTATTTTCCCAGTCCTTCCACAAAACAAATTTCTATTAAAATACCATATTTCATCAAACCAGTTCATCTACACCGGTTTTGGATTTAGGACAGCAACAATCTCAGTGTCTAAGATTTTAATCTACCTAGTGCTTGATTGGTTTCTGTTACTCCAATACCTGGGTATTTCAGAAATAAAGGTTCCCCCAATCTGATGTGTACATATTAAACAGACCTATACAAGCACTGATTGGAAGACAGTAAGTATTTCACTTATTAATATTTTAATAAGTAGTTTATATTAACAGAACAAAAAGCATTTTTAGGGCTTCTATCTTAAAATAAAAATATTTCTTGTATTTTAAACTGGAGATATTTTATTTAAACTTGTCACTAATTTTGGACCACTTGATCCACTATTATTGTCCTATTTTACAAAATGGAAACTTGCTTGAAAGCCAAAGGCAGGGAACAATTAAAATCTACAGCAGAGTTGAATTTTTGAGTCCTGGAATATAGACTGAAGCGTAGGCTAAAAACAAACTTAAGTGTCCAAAGCAATCTTGTGCCAAGTCAGAGCTCATGGGCTAATTCAACTCAGTGCATGCAATAGGAGAACTCAGTTCCCACCACCATTCCTAAATCCTTATCTGCTCTTCCCTGCACCAGATAAATTGCTAACCAGAAGGGCCAAGAGGCAGATTTGTATTTTTTCCACAGAGAAATGTGTTTCCTAACAGGGAGCATCATAAGAACTGCAGGGAAACATGTTCTGAGTAACTGGAAGTCAAGACAATTCATTTTCTGACATAAACAGAATTTTGCTAAATCTGAACCCATTAGGAAATTATTTTATCTGATATTAATTCCATTTCATATCAATGGTTGATGTCAACAACATTGCCTTTGTTGTTAAAACATAACTAGAAGTAATGTATTTGCCAAGCATATTCTGATAAGACAGTACAAAAAACAATGTTATTTATTGTACCATAACACCCTTCCAGCTATAAGAAATAAGGATTAATGCTGTATTATAAATTTTTTTCAACCCCTTTGCTTGATGAACTTTCAAACAGTGTCAATTGGCTTTTCATCGTAAAGCTAGTTTAAGAAATAAACATCCCATGGCAGTTATCTGCCTGCATGAGATAGTAATTTTTCTCTCTTTCCTGCTCCAAGTAGATATTTTGCATGATTTGAAACTTCTCAAGAGAAGTCAGTTGGAACAGGTGTGGGCTCATCTATCTGGTTCTGTAAATGTTTGGGATGTGTGATGAGTGTTTACTTTCATAGAAGGTGAAACAAAGTTCAATATTAAGGAAAATAAACAGCATGGTAGTCCTGTTTTAGCTCTGGCTCTTATATGGTCTAGACATAAATATTTACAAAGCCTGAATCTAAGGGATCACAAATGACAGAATAATATTTTCCTGAGAGCTCTGTCCTGGTCTCAGCTGGGATAGAGTTAGTTTTCTTACTAGCAGCTGGTAGGTACAGTGCTATGCTTTGGATTTAGGATGAGAATAATGTTTGTAACACACTAATATTTTAGTAACTGTTATTGTGTGGTGGAGCCCTGTTTTCCTGGGGATGGCTGAACACCCACCAGACCATGGGAAATAGTGAATGAACTCCTTCTTTTGCTTTGCTCATGTGCACGGCTTTTTCTTTACTTATTAAAGTGTCTTTACCTCAACACACAGGTTTTCTCATGTTTACTCTGATTCTCTCTCCCATCCTAACAGGGGGTGGAGGGAGGGAGCCAGTGGCTGTGTGGTGCTTCGTTCCCAGCTGGGGTTAAACCACAACAAGCTCCCACACGCAGCGGGCTGTCCCACTCTCATGGTGCTGCGCACTCATCACTGGCAAGGAAAAGGTAAAAGTATCTTAGTGCATATCTGTTAAAATCTGTTATATCCATTTTATCTGGAAGAATAATATATACCGCTTATATCAGTTCTGACCAATCTTTTATTAGACACCGTTAGACGGTGTCAGGTTATGACGTTAGATGGACTGTACCTAAGGTGGTGTGACTTTTAAACAGGTGAAAAGGGCATTTACAGAGGCACCGTCATCTCATGAGTCTCACTCAGAGAAGCATCTTATATTGTTCTCCAAGGAAGACAGAAGTCACCACCAGCATTACACAGGATCAGGTACAGCAATGCCCCCAGGAACACACAACACAATAAACGGCAGTATCTGAGGTACATGAAATCCATTTTTCACAAGCAGTAGATTTACATAGAACGGTGAATCACACAGGCTTCCAACTAGCAATTACTGACTGTTACCTCTCTCCCTCTGTGCCAGGGACATCTATCACAAAGCCTGGTAAGACAGCAGGAAGACTAAGGAAAATAGTGGTGCAGAATCGACAAATGATGCTACGGGCCACAGATAACTATACTCAAAAACCCAGGACTAAACCAAGTATTACCCACGCTCCAGTAATTCCAGTTCTGTGCAGCAGTAACCACACTTCACACTCAACGGGAGGACTCGCTGACCTCTAAAACAAACGGCATGTTTGTGTGTGCCTATGCTTAGACCTGCCCCAAGACTTCTCAAAAGTCACCGAGCTGAAGCGCGACCGAAACCGTCACACGGCAATAGACAGTTGTATGTGTCGTATATATGAAATGCCACACGGGTGTTTCAAAACCACAAGTCATCTGACACCTTATAAAAAAGGTAAACCAGGGTCCTAGTCACAATCATTAATCGTATCCGCATTGCTGGAAAGACATTTTCTTAGAAGCATAAGAAAGCTGCTTTCTTGTAGGCAGTGGGGAAATGAACAAAGCCACAGTGCAACAAAATATCCTAGGTTAGGAGAGAACTAGCTCAAACACATTTTGAAGCTTCACCTGTAGCAAATACCAATTAAAATATCCGTCCTTCCCCCATGCCCCCTTGACTGGCACACAGTCATATGCACACTCTAACACATCTGTGGCAGTACTAATGGATTCAGAAGGCCATTTTTAGGAGGAGAACATCCATGCAGCATGGCACCTGCAGTTGAGAGAAGTCTCAAAAAATTCTGAAGTTCACAGATTGGGAAGAGACTCGGGGCAAAGAAATAATCGTATTGTTTGGAGCTTCCTCATTTGTGACTTGTGTTTCCACCAAAGAATCACAGAATCACAGAATGATATGGGGTTGGAAGGGACCTCTGGAGATCATCTAGTCCAACCCCCTGCCAAAGCAGGTCCACCCAGAGCAGATTACACAGGAACTTGTCCAGGCAGTTTTGAAGGTCTCCAGAGACGGAGACTCCACCAGCTCTCTGGGCATCATTACCAACTAGAACATTGCTTTACTATAGTTGCACCTTTTCATTAAACAGTTCCTTCATTAGGAGTGACCTAAGATAAATTAGACAGGAATAAGATGTAGGTTTCTGTAGGTATCAGTGAACCTATCCCTTGGTGTGCAAGTCAGCTTAGATTCAGAATATCTTGACAGAGATAGGGCATGGATAGGTTCTGGGGGGCTGTGAATGTCATAGAATTGTGTTGTCCATAAGAGTAGAAAAGTCTGCCTTTTTTATTCTAATGAGAGATTAATGCAATCCTGCCCTGTCACGGAAATGATGAATCCTGGTAGAATAGATGAGGAGTTAGGATATTTTTTTTTTTTTCTAAGTGGGTGTGCAGGAAAAAGGAAAAGTTACAAGGAATACGAGAAATTTCTTAACCCCACATAAAAATATCACATAAGAAGCCTTTCATGAGGGATGCTCGCAAAAGCATGAAAAAATGTTTTTTCAGTAATGGTTTCAGAGCAATTTTAATGTTTCCATTGTCCTCTTAATAGGCCATACTAAGTCTTAGATGGCAAAAGCTACTGGGATGGAATCTTTCTTTCAACTCTCTTATATAATTAAGCTCCCTGCACATCTTACGTATGTATCTAGTGGTTCACAGCCTGGGAAGAAAAACACATGTTTTTTTCTCTAGCCATTTTCCCATCTTTCACAACACTGTTCCTTTTTCATTCTACATCAGATATTCACTTGTGAATAAATGCTTTGGAATCTATTTCTTGATTCAAATCTCTGCTTTTTAATGTTTCTCTAGTGAGGAAGCGTTTGTGGCAAGTAAAGGGAAACAGTGGCTGAGAATAACTTCAGATTAAATATCAGACAACGATATAAAAATATACTCAAGTTAAACTGGGGTAAATCTCTAGGAAATCTAATAACTACTTGGATATTATTACCTCTTAGAAGCAGAAAGTATGTAAGGCAGTAAATGTGTATTTACAAGTGTCTATCATTCTAATGACTTGGAAGCACATACTATATATCTAAAGTCAAATCAAGAAAAAAAAACCAAAACTCTGAAGTCAGAATTAAAGGAATATTATTTATGGACCACAGCACCCAGAACCTCAGAAATAATGCAGCTAAGGTTTCCTGTATAATCTTAAATTTGGTATTTGTAAATACATGCACCCAGGTATCAGCTTTAATTATTAAGTCTCAAGCATTTCCATGAGAATTTGATCCATACCCTGAGCCGTCCTCAATCAAGAAGACCCATGGTGAGTTCTCCGTTCTATCTTTTTATCAGCATATGGAAGTGCTGTTTTTATTAGAAACTAGACAGTAATTTAAGGACTGCTTGTAAATCCAAACCAATAGCACTGCCATCTTTACAAAATCATCCCTGCGAACAAGTGCTGTGGTATTCATGATCTGTAGATCCTTTATATTCATGTTGGTGCGAAGTCTATCTCTTAAAAAAATTGTAGGTATCAATATGCATAAGCATAAAATCACATATATGAAAATTTTATCTTATTCATTGACTTTTAAAAATAAGAGTAATATTTAAAATAGTAATATGGGTACCTCTGGCTTCAAGACTATTGACAAATCACCTTTATTTCAGCTGGTACCTAGAAAATATAGGGGCTTTAGTGTGCAAATCCCTCAGTAGATGTCAAAAGGTAGTTCCTGTTGAAGCAGACTGTCATACCTTGTGATTAGGCTAAAAGAAAACCCAGTTTACCTGAAGATCTTCCACCACCTGATATTAGCAGAACATGCTACTGAGATATGTTTTGTTTTCCTGCTCAATCCCCATAAATATCACCGTTCAGCATTTTCATGATGCTATAACTTTGTAAATTTGCTTAGGGAAAGGATGATTGTTCTTGGCAAGTGATGATTGACCAACATTTACCGAAGCAATTCAGTTTTGTTTTGCACAGTCATGCAAAGGTCGCTGGTGAGTATTCAGAAATAGAATAACTTCTTGGAAAAGGAATCTTTTATTATTTCCCAAAGTTTGTAAATGATACCTTAGTATAGTGACATCCTTCTGCGCTGATGGAGTTTCCCTTCAGGCTGATGTAGCATGAGATTACTTAACAAATGTAAAACTTTTCCTTTCTAGTTTGATGCTCACTGAGAAAGAGGATTACTCTACCACAATAACCTTCTCTGGATTTTTCTATTAGATATTGACTACTCTGCTCTTCAGAGTTTTTTATTTTGAATACAGTCAAATAGTTCCATGTAAAATGCTAAGCAGACTGTTTGAAGATTGATCAAAACCTTACACTTTTAAAAATAATCTCTCTTATAATGAAGCAGCCTGTGTAATTTACAATGCAAGAATTTCCAAATGTGGTTATCCTTCTTTTTGAGTAGGTAATAGAAACTCTATCATGATCTCTCTTGCTCTTTTCTTTGTCTCTGCTGAATTCTTACAGTAATATTCAATGATTCCTACAATGTTTATTTTTAGGTGTAATTTAAAGCCCTGCCCAAAGTCAAAGCAGATGTGTTTAGAGTTACGCAATATTAGAGGATAGGACAGAAAGGTTGGAGGTGTATTATTCATAATTCTACAGTGCTTTAAAGCTTACCTAACTCAGCATGAATGGTTCGATAGGTGAAACCTTTCTTTTTTAGTGTCTTTCGACACATAATGGGATCAATATCATCACTGATTGCCTCCCCTGACATCTATTTCACCGGTGTTTGCCTGTAGGGGTGGCAGCAGGGGAAAGGAGTTTTCCATTTACATTTTTCTTTGTAATAGACATTAAGCTGACATTGTTTCTGCTTCCTATTTGTTGGTGCTATATCACTGCAAATAAGAAACATTAAACCTGCTCTCTTTTCTTAGAGGAACAAATTGCTAAGCGGTCAGAAGTCTTTTGTTATTTTGCTTTTCAAAGTATTTCGTAAATGCATCAAACATAAGAGGAGAAAATAGTACAGGTTTTTGGCAATTCTGAGGCTGTAAAGACTGGCTATCAAAGCCAATGCACTGCAATAACTCTTTGTGGCGTGTGAGCACTGATGAATAGCAGTGCTAGGAGAGGATATAATTCATACCACAATATTAATAGCTAGTTGACATCATTCTACAGTTAGGTCTTCATTTGCAAAGGCCAAGATTTATCTCCAAAACCTGTCCCAAATTCTCCAGCCAGAACTGTTTGAACCCTGCCTCTGTTTTCCCAGCACTATCTGCAGGGCGCTGCAGTTGGTACCAAGTGGAGGACTGCACAAGGAGTGGGAAAAGTGAGAAGCATTGCTTCTGCTAATGTCTGATAATAAAATTGCAAAGCAGAAAACAACCTTCTCAGGTCCTCTAATCCATTCACCGACGGAATAATCAACATGCCTGTATCGTTCTTCTTAAGTGCTTTTCTAACCTGTTCTTGATAGCATCTGATGAGGAAGACTCCGAGATCTCTCCAGGCCATGTATTGCAGGTATTGCTTTCCCCAGAGTTAGAAAAAAAATTATCATCTACCTTGAAATACTTGCTACAGTTTAAGCTCATTACTTGCTGTGGCAAGCAGATTATTCTTCTCCTCTGTAGCAATGCCTGGCAGTAATATCTTCGCTCTTTCTCTTTTTTTCTGGACTGTCTCAGGGCTTGCACTTTACACGAGGTCTTATTTTCTAGATCTTTGATCATTTTTATTGCTCTCTCCTTGACAGAGATACAGGTGTGCCTGTCTATATTCATTAACTTTCTCTTTCTCACAGCCCCCAATTTATGTAAATCATTTGCACTGTACTCATTTTCTTAATTTACCTGTAGTTTTTCCCAGGACTTGGAGTCACTTAGAAGTTCATTAAGCAACCCATGATAGCACCATTTCTGAAATAATTAAAGACTGGCAAATCCAGGAAAGCCCTCCAAAGAATTTCACTCAACACGTTCTTCTAACTACTGTCTTTATTTGGTGTATAAAAAATGATACTAGGTTTCTTTCAGAGCAAGTCAGTATTTAGAGGTTCTAATTCGACTACAAATATTACTAAAAGATAATTGTTCTGGAAAATGAAGACTAGGCTATAAGAAAGGTGAACAAGATAGTAGAAAAAAAAAGTAGATGAACACAGAATGTACACAGGAAAATAGAATTGTGTGATAATAAACTTGGAAATTGTTCCTTAACAGTGTTTGACAAGGGCCGTCCCCTTCCTTTAAATCTTTTCTAAAAAATCAACTTGAGCAAAACCCCTAATGTGCTACATCAATATTATCTAATTACACCTAGATGATGAAGTTTTCAGATTCCATTTTGCTTTGATGCTAATTTTTGCTTGGCCCCCAGTAGGTATGGCACAGAGGTAAATCATTATAAGCAGAAAAAATGTCTGTCTTTCTAAGAAATAATTTTGGATTTAAAATAATACTCTGCATTGTTATATTTTATATACATATATGCGTGTATATAGAGAGAGTAAGTCCTTAAAATAGCCATTTTTTCTTTGCTGTCTATAAAACATCTGGCATTCCTTCGGTGCTATATACAGTGAGGAGGGAAGGAAGGTACTCCCAGAAGACAGAAGAAGTTAATGAAAAAATTCAGCACATTGTATTGCTTAATAATATTAATGATAGAAAAGAACACTTAGGTCTTCTATGTAAATGACTTCATTATTGATTTAGCCCCAGTAGCTCCTAATATTAGAGTAGCACTTATTTTGTATAGGACTTTTTCACAAATGATTTTACAGCTGTGAACCTCAAGAATCTTCAGCAAATAGAAAAGGAAAATAGTCCAGACTATTTGGACAAAGGGATTATTTTTAACTACAGTAGTCTAAAATAATTTGTAGAATGCTTAGAATTAGCTTATGGTAGTATGTAAAAATTATCAAAATAAGACATGACCTGACTGTTATAGCATGAAGCAGAAACTAGATAGACATAATTATCTACTATAATTAGAGATGTCTTGGATCTTTCTTTGAGGCAATGAAAGGAAAGTCACAAGATACCATTCCCCCTTCAACTAAATGGAAGTGAAATTTCAGACAATTTAATTCTCACTCATGCTTAAACAATTTGCAGATAGGAATCCCTAATTTTCTGAATATTTATATCCCATACATACAACTGCATTGACAGCAGACTATAAGTGAACAGGATTATGTATAAATATTGGTTGATACGGGAAACTATTTCAGATGAGGTACTTAGATCTTTACTTCTGCACACATTTTGGAATTACTTTTAAAGTTACGAAATAGAAAAGTTTATTTCTGATTTGGGGTGGATGTTGGCACTAGAAAACAAAAGGTATCATCTCTCACCTCCCTGAGACCAATGAGTAAACAGTTTTGCATGTCACAGCTTGGTTTGTGAATATGAAAATCTTGAAATATAAGGAGTCCTATTCACATGAGCTGAGAAAGAGCAACTTCGTGCACTACAATTTCGTGCTTATTGCAACACACAACTGCATGACTGGAGTATTTGGGCCAAAGTTCCTCCAAATAGTGTAGACAGAAATAAGATTTTGAGTCTGTTTCTATAAAATGATGAGTGTTCACAACAAATAATTAGTTTATTGCACCTACATCATCACTTTCTTAACTGTGAGATGTACAACACACACTCTTTGAAGTTCTGCAAAGAATTCTATACAAGTGTGGTCTTTGGATATTATCTTAGCTGATAGCTAGAGGGTGATTTAAGCCTATGCTAATGCAATTCCTGTGGTCTTAAGAGATTCCCCAGAATTAGGTTGGTTCCTCACTTGGTTGTTCTGTTTAGGATTCTAATAACCCATTAAGTAATGAAGAAGCTTAAATCTTGAGGAGACTGGCATATTTAGACGTTTATCTTCTTTTGAAATAGGCACACACTTATGTCTGTATCCGAATGCAAACATACCCAAGAATACGAAAATCCAAACAGAAGGACTTTGCTTGAACGCTGAGTAAAAGCTAAGTGTGACTGAAACATAATCTCTCGATAAGAAGGGCAAGAAGCACGTAGAAATAAAGAGTATTTCTATCCAGGCTGAGCCATGTATATGTCCTTGTAGGGAAGATAAAAAAAAACCCCAACAAACCAACCAAAAAAACCCAATAAAAAACATTAAAACATAAAAAAAAACCCCTGGGAGTGGATTTTGGGTCAAGATGCTGACTGACATTTTGGTGCACTAAGCCAAGCGAACTACTCATGACTTTTTGCTCTGAATTATTCTCTAAAATGGAAAGATCAAGAACATCCTGTAGTAACTATCTCAGTCTAAGATGAGTTAAAGACCGGTTCATACCTGAAATTCGCTGGACTTCATTATAAGCAGCCATTAAAGAACACAGAGTACTTCTGTCATGAAATATATAAGGAGAGGAAAGTTAAAGAGGAAAAACACATGTAGGCAAGGTTCACTGCTGGGAACTACAAGAATAGAAGAAACAAAAGGCTCAATATTAGGAATACTTTGACAGTCAGAGAGCAGGCTATCTACTGAGGTCAGACAAATATGTCAGCTTAAACTGACAGCAGAGACAAAGACGTCCAGAGCTTGGACTAAAGGATGAAGATGACCTAATGCAGCTTAAGAAATCTTATCTGCCCAAACTTGAGTCTTCTCAAATGCATGTCTTCTTGAATCGTCTTGAGTGCATGTCTTCATTCACTCAAGGGAGCCACCACTGGCAGGGGTATTACTGGATACGGTTTAACGCAGCTGTACAGCTCTCCTTTGATCTTAACGAACGGAAGGAAACTGCAAGTTATAGGATCTTTTTGTATCCTTTTGCAGCAGTGGGGGCATACAAACCCCATCCCTTTGTTGCCACCTCTGTGAAATGGCCTTTCAGTGTGTTTTCATCAGAGACAGCAAAATGTAAACCACAGTCCAGGAATTGATAGGAAAAACCTATGAACCACGTTCTCAGTGCTCGCAAGTGTTGTGATGCTGATAGCTGTTTTCCCTTCTGTTCCTCTCCAGCACAAACAAACTGGTATGTCACAGATGCTTGAAATTAGGTGAAGGGATTTCTAAATAAGGAAGAGGAAAACCAAAATAAGACATGTAAGAATAATAATAAACAACAGTAACAACAACAATAATAATAGCAATACAAATTATTACAATAATAATAGTTGTATAAGTTAACAGCTGAACTCCCAGGTGACAGAAGTTGTTACCCAAAACCTAATTATAGAATAAACCAAATCTCAGCAGTCCCTACACAATATCACTGTTGTATCACTAATGTCTATGGCATATGTGAAGTAATGCCACTGATGCTGTTTTTCTACTTCACTTTGTTCTGTCAGAAGCACTGCAAGAATGAAAATTTTCAATGACAGTATTTGTGAAAAGCAGAGGTTTATATAGAGGTATTAAAATATACACATAAAGATACAACTAACAAAATGCTAACAAATAGCAACAGATTCACTGAAGCAGGACACGTGTGTAACCTATCGAAAATAAATCACACAATGCCATAAAAATATGTTTAAAATGGAATATAAAACATTGGAGTAGATATTTTATAGAATCTTACTCTTACAATGGATCTTGGAGAATGTAAAATACTGATTCGTGTACTGCCTTCTTTCATATTACTAAAGCATCTCAGCATTTCTGCTAAAATGACATACTGCGAGTAGTATAACATTTTTGCTTACATCCTCATTAGGCTTCAGAGTTAACATCTCAATTATAAAACAGCAGCCATTCACAAGGTCACAAAGTGCTTCATCTATTTGCACAAGCTCCGGAGGGGGATAAAATTAAATAAAGGATAAATTGTAAGTCTTTTTTTTTAAATTCCCATGTAGCTAGCAAAGTGACTAGTTTTAAAATAAGTGACCAAGCTTTCTTTGACCAAACTTATAACATCATTGTACTTGTTCCTTTTACTCTAGAAAAGTGCAGTGCTTTGATTTTTCAAGTCATAGTATCTTTAGGAAGGAAATTGTAGCAAAGCAGAACACTTAACTAGATCATTTTGTGTCAGATATTTCCACATTCTGAATATTCATGAGGTTCTGGTATCTCATCTTAAAAATGTTATTGTAAAACCAAAGTAGACAGAGAGGAGAATAACAGGAATAACTCAGGTAAGAAAGGGTGACCATACAAGGAATGACTGAATAAAACTTTTCCATTTGGAAAAGAGACAGCTGGGATGGGCTATGTCCTAGATGTCTAGAGATCATAAAAGGAAAGCACAAAAAGATGACAGCTGCACAGGGAACAGTACTCCTGACAAGAAAGGAAAGTACTGTCTTGTGTGGTACACATCAATCTGTGAAACTCATCACCCTAGGTTCCTAGGCTTACAGAAACATATGTGAGCTAAAAATGAGATTAGAGAAATTTACTGAGGATAACTCCCTCAGCTGCTCTTAAACATTGTAGTCCAGGTTCAACTTCTGCTAAAAAGTCTCATAAGAATTCCACAACAATTAACCCCTGGAAGCTGTCTGGATGTACAAGGAAAATAATCTCTCCATGTGGGTCCTGATCAGGATGGTTTTTCTTTGATTCTACGGCACGTGAAGTGAGCGGATTGCCCATTTCATCATGTAAAGCTGGTGGCTTGCCAGTTTTCATATTTACTCTACAGACTACTTTGAAATTTAGCATCTTCATAATCTCTTCATGATTTTCAAACAATAAGTTTATATAGGGTTTTTTTCCTAAGAGTAATATAACAAGAACATTAATCACTTCAGCTGTATTTCATGCTACAGTTTTGCTGAGTATTTCTTAGCTGAAAATAAAATGAAATATATAAATAAATTTCGAATTTTTAACTGGTGTAAATATTATTAAAATATGCTTCAGATACAGAAGAAAATAGGTCAGATTAAATACAGGGTGTAGAAAGGCTTTTTCACATAGTTATTCTTCTGACCAGAAGGGCATTTAAAAATACCCATTTACAATATGTCTGTATGGAAAATTAACCATGCATCATCATCTTGAAAAGTTAGTGTCCATATTGGCTTTCTTTACCGCATTCTTTTTGATGTGACACGTAAGCCAGGATGGTATCGTACAGCGTTTCTGGCTTCACCATAATAAAATCCTTAATGAATTCAGAGGGTATCTCAGTTGGTTTAATTGTCATTTCAGTGCCTTTTTTTTTCGGTCGTACTTGCATCTTCTGTAACTTATTTTTCCCAAATGTACCCATATTCTTGCAATCACATTGCAATACTTCCATTTGTATTGTGTAGAAGCAGAAATGTTCCATGTCAGCTTGTTAACAGCCTTCATATCTGGAGGCTATTGTCATATACATGTTCCTGAAATACTCACGAATTTGTTGCTTAGCTAAGGATAGAAAAATAGCTGGTATGTTTTCCTTTCCTTTAAAGAAAACTGACTTAATTAGCCAAGTGAACAGCAGCAAGGTTGAAGCCAAAATATGATTTAAATGTCCTGATTCCATCCTTTCCTCATTTCGTGTTAAGAGTGTAAAACATACAGAGCTCCCTAGGGCAAGAGCCATGTCTCTGTTTATTCTGTAAAATGCTTAGTAGAGGAAGAACTTAAATAATTCCAAGCGACAATTCTTCTCAAGCATTTCCTTCTTTGTGTTTATACTGACATTTTAAGACTACTTAATTCTATTGCTCCTGGAGATTTTCAGTAATTCACACTGCAAAGAAACAGATGCACGCAAATGTGGTGAGAGGCTGGGACAGAGAGGCACTTGAACCCATGCAGAAAAAAAGGTGCCTGGAATTTTCAGAAGGCTGACTGTTCCCTGTATGGTTAGACAGCCCTACAACATTAATGCAGAAACAGCTTTAGGCACTAAGCAGCTGAAAACACATGCTTAGGATGGCAAATAACAAGACTGCAAAATTGGTTCCCCGTCCTGCGGGGTGCTGACGGGGAGCACGGCTGTGCGGCAGGAGCTTGCCATAGGCGGTTGTGACTGAAAGCAACGCTCAGACCATCCTGGGTGAGGTCTGCAAGACTCCATCTGAGTCCTTACGGCAGCAAAATCTGCTTGTGCATGTACTGCTGGGATATGTTGTCCTCAATTTACATGGGACATTCACATTATAAACCTGAATACTCACAGTTCGCCTTGACGGCAATCTTGCATAAACTTATAGGACTCATATAATGTGGAACAGGGTGAATTTCTTAAGAATCCTGTGTCTTCTGGAACCGGAATGATTCATCTCCTTACTCTGATGTAACCTTCTTTAAACTACCATGGCTGACCTTTTCTGTATCACTTTTTTTCACACAAACAGCTGCTATTTCGGTGCATCCACCAAACAAAGGGCACTCAACAATCTTGAGAAAACTTTTTCATGTGTAACTTCATAGAATCATAGAATGGTTTGGGTTGGAAGGGACCTTAAAATCATAGAGTTCTGATCCCCTGCCACAGGCGGGGACATCTCCCACTAGAACAGGTTACCCAAAGCCCCATCCAATGTGGCCTTGAACCCCTCCAGGGATGGAGCAGCCACAGCTTCTCTGGGCAACCTGTTCCAATGTCTCACCACCCCCACAGCAAAGAATTTCTTCCTAATATCTAGTCTAAATCTCCCCTTTTTCAGTGTAAAACCATTACCCCTCATCATATGGCTCCTCTCCCCTATCAAGAGTCCCTCCCCATCTCTCCTGGAGCCCCTTTAGGGACTGGAAGGGGCTCTGAGGTCTCCCTGGAGCCTTTCCTTCTCTAGGCTGAACACCCCAACTCTCTCAGCTCGTGCTTACAGCAGAGGGGCTCCAGCCCGCAGATCATCAACCCACGCCTCCATACAGAGAACTAACTTGCGCAGTGCAATATTACAAAGACAAAAAGAATTGAACAAACATCTGAAACTTTTTGGTGCTTATCTTGCATGAATCACTCAATTTCTGTATCACTGAATTCAAATTGCTTTTGTTACTTTGAGCCGCACTGGAATGCCTATAGATACAGATGATAAAGCATCAAGTGGGGAAGGATGGGTCATGGAGATACTACAGCTGTAGGCATTGGACATATTAACTAACCGATTCAGTTCTTATAGGAGGGAACAGAACTTTTTTCTTTTATGGTGACCACAAGCACCAAACAGGTATCATGTATCATAGCTACATCATAACTATTACTTCCCATCCTCAAGCCAGAGAAAAACAGCTGGAAAGCGCTGAAGTGTTAACAGAGACCCTGGCGACTTGAAAACCCTTAGCGCAAGTCACTCTTTTAAAAATATAATAGTAAAACTTAGACAATATGCAACAGGGAGGAACAAGGGAAACTCCCTCGAGTGACCGTGCCAGCTGACTCATGTTCTCCAAGCAGCACACGCGAAGCAGAAATTCCTCCTGTTTCTCTATAGGTAGGGTGTACAATGTCTTACGTTTCCTAATTGACCACACAGTTCTCAGGGTTTCAGTGAATTCTTTTGCATAAAAGCCTATTTTAAAGAGGGCAAGACCATTTAGAGCGAAGCAGAAGAGTCTTTCTTTGATCTTTTGCAAAGCATGCTGTCAGTTTGGGAAGTCCAGCAGAAGAGGCAGCTTTTTGTGTGCATGGGTCTGTCTTTCTGAGCTTTTTATCTGCTTTCAAAGGTATGAAGACTCACATTACAGGAACTTGCAAGATTCTTTAAAAATAACTGTCAAATATGTTCTTTCTGTATTTGGTTACAAGCCTTGAGGGCAAGTTTTGCAAGTTTCATAGACTTGCCCCGTACTGCCAACACCGCTTGTAGCTACTGTTTCGGAGTGATACAAACACGGCATGGAAACTGCTGCATCCGCTTCCTTAAAGGTTATGGTGGCACGCAGTGATTATATCATTCAGACAGAAGAAATGAAGAACCCAGTAGCATCTGATTATTTCTTTTTTTTTTTTTCTTATCATTTTGAAGGAAATAGAAGGAAAAAGAGATCTGAAATGTTCAATTATACATTTAGTGAAAAAAAAAAAATACAAGCCCAAAAGAACCAAACCCAAACCAAAAACCAAAATCCTAAGCAATAATATTAATTTGAAGGCCTGCTTCATCTGATTCATCCCTCATCTGCCTCCCATTTATTACCACTGCTTACATTTATTTAGTCTATTTAGACTATGCCCAAACCATGGGCTTATTCCACCCATCCCACGCCTTTTCGGCGGTAGCCTCCGAGAAGACAGAGAATGACTATGAAAGCAGCTTGTTACACTGACAGCCAAATAAATACTTGTCATTCCGACAGTGCAGAGCTAGCAACAGCCCTTGCACTGCTGTTCCCTTTGACTCAATCCCCATTTTATCCAGGCTGCTCATGAAAAAGATCTAAAAAAATGTTGTCTAGACTCAGCCCATGAGAAAAATTTACCAGCATGCCCAGCGAGAGAATAGTTTCTGCTTAATCAAGAGTACTCTCTCTCAGTGACTTGTCATTCTCAGTTGGCTGGTGCAAAACAGCCAAGGAAGGGATCACAAAATCTGTCTATTTAGGAAATGACCTTTACTTTTGAGCTCAGAAATGTCTGGAAAATGGCTAAAAAGATATCCCAAGATGAGCAGCAGCAATGACAAACTGCTGCAAAAAAACCAACACAAGTGTTGACAAATCTCACATTCCTATCAGACGTCTTGCAATAGCCTTCAAGAAAAACTCTGCAATAAAGTGATCAAATTATTACCCTAGATTTCTTTTTAAGATCCAGAGTAATTATCTCGTTCAAAAAAGAAAGGAAAAATGCTATTTTATTTTTCAAAATCAATATAATTTTAAATTGATATTATAATTTTTGAATATTGTTATAGACAGTACTGGATATTGGATGAAGAACTGGTGAAAAAATGAGTTTTGTGATTTGACAAGACACTGAATTAAATTCAAAGCAGTATACAACTTGAAGGCCATTGTGTATAAGCAAAGAGTAGCTAGTAAGCTGGATGCAGTCAACGACACCTACTCCAAATATTTTAAGGAAAAAACCCACCAATGGTGGTATCTGTGAGTTTCTAACACAAGTGGAAAGCTGGCACATATTTAACTTGATAGGGTTTTTTTCCTACCGTATTTCATACCCCATATGGTTACTGGCAAACCATCCAGTTTCTTGTTTCTTTTTTTCTGTGTTGTGTACAAAGTATCCTTAAAATCAGCCACTCTTAAATGAGCTCGTAGGTTTTTTTTTCCTCAATACAGTAATTGCCTTTATCCAACCGCCTTAATTTATGTTTCAATTAATCTCTTCCGAGTACTTGCAGTCCTTCTAGTCCATGTATTTACCATTCTGGGCTTTGGCAGGTAACTGTAACCACAGTCATGTTTATCATTGCTGACTGCAAGAAAAAGGGATTGACCATCATGGAATCAAGCCAGCCAGGGGAAGAAGTCCCAGACTGGTAACTGGGACACAGCATGTAAGAAAGCTGATGATCTTTGATGATCAAATATGAGAAAAAACTTCTTCACAGTGAGGGTGACAGAGCCCTGGAACAGGCTGCCCACGGAGGTCGTGGAGTCCCTTTCTTTGGAGATTTTCAAGACCCGCCTGGATGCCGTCCTGAGTAACATGCTCTAACATGCTCTAGGCAATCCTGCTTCGGCAGGGGGTTGGACTAGATGATCTCTATGGTCCCGTCCAACTCTAAAAAAAAAAATTCAGTGAAATTCAGTGAAAAAAAAAATCAGTGATCTCTGACACTGGTAGTACGCAACACTGAAAAATGTCTTTTCTACAGTTGCACTTTTCTCTGCTAGGAAGAAGGCTTAATATAAGTAGGGAGTGATGAAGGTAATTCATCAAAGGAGGGCCTGATGCCCTCCTATCATTTGTGTAAGTAGGAGATACCTATCATTTAAGCTTTTACTCTAGCAACTTGAAAACTCAATGCCTTTATGTAAAACTGTTTTTAAAGTACAGCCTTACTAGTTCCATGTTTCTCCAAATTGTACAGTGCTTCTGTACAGATGGTCCAGAAGGTTCTCTTTGTATTCCCACCACTTTTCGACAAAAAACACAATCAAAGTACAATTTGAAGAAACTAGTTAATTCACAAAGCTAACTTTTCTTTTTTTTGAAAGTAAAATAAATCCTTTAGAGATGGATCAGCAACAAGGATTTAGAAGTTAAATCTTGACTAGTTATGGTAAGGAGAACAATTTAATGTTTCTTCTTAACATAAACATTACCAAGGTCCTCACTGAAGAGCAAATAGATAATATTTTTTTGCAGCTGTCAATGCTGTTCCAAAAACAGAAGTGTATGACTCATTCTACAGCATATTTCAATTACTGCTATTGCAGAATGTCTAGGTGAGCAGCAATTCTGCAGAAAACAATGTAAGGATTATACTGGCTCAGAAGTGGGATATGGGCCAACAATATCACGCTGCTGCAAAGACCAATAATTATACTAGGAAGAATACACAGTGACGATGTTGCATGTATGAAGTAATGATTTGAACCTTCTTTACCCTTGTAAAGTTGCTCTTTCCAAGAGTCTTGTCTAGTTTTGCACAACAGGTTTTGAGAAGAAAGCAGACGTGGAGAAAACAAAGGTCAGTGAAAACAAGCAGAGGTACAGTAGCTGAATTCTGTGATGAGAGAAATGGAATATGAGCCTATCCCACATTGTAAGGAGACCGTATATAAACTGACAGTAAAACAACAAGGGGGACTATGTCAGTGCTAGGGGTTCCAATGGTAAGAATAGTGAGCACTCGTTTAGTCTGCTTGGAGACTATGAAAGATCTTAAAGAACGAGTCAAAGAATGTCAGTCAAGAGTGATATGTCTGTCAAGTCCTCCCTTCTACCAGTGAGGAGAGACAATGACTTCCAAGGTACTTGCCACCTCTTTTCTATGATTTCTCCAATTTTTGTAGAATGAGTTGTTAATTTATTAATGCATTCAGTTATTGACCTATTTCCTACTCTGCTTTCCTCCATATTCTAAGGAATACATTATTTTTCCAGTTTGTTCCCAATGCACACTAGTACTTCTCTCTCTTAGACATGTAAACTCAGTCTTGAAGAAATGACCTGGTTCTACTTGAAGCTCTGACTCTAACTTGTGAAATTGATAAGTGATGTGTTAACAAGCCACTTTTAACTGAGATTTAGATTTCTTTCGTCTCTACTCCTCTGCAATAATGTTCCTTTATTCATTTGCATATCTTGACAATTCAGTGCCTAGACATGTTACCATTTCTTCAGCCAAAGTGACTTCTCATGCCAGACAAGTGTCGGCATATTAATACTCTTCTTCTGAGAGATGTTAAGCCATGCTCTGCTGAAACTTCTTAAATGATTTAGTGAAGCAACTGAAGTACAGCTGTGGACTTTGGAAAAAAAATATGTATTCAGCTTCTAAGAATGCCCAGGAGAGGATAAATTTATTACCAATAGATTGACTGCAATTAAAATTCTTTGATATATCTGTCTGTACTTTTGACCAAATAGTTCAGGATTTCAGGAGAATATCAGTAGTACTAAAAAGGTTTTACCACCTCAGCCCAGACTGCATCCTCAGGCCATGGATGGTATGTCTATTAGTGTGAGATGTTAATGGCCGGTTAGCTATCACATTAATGAACAGAACTGCTGAGATAATTAGGAAAGAAATCCAAACCTGGACTTTCTATGAAGCTGGAGAGTGTCTTAGTATTTCCTGGAGATTTTACAGGTTGAGACGAGCAGACAGACTGACACGGGTGCAGTTCTCGTAGGTATCTGCTATAGACATCCTAATTGGGAAAAATGAAGAAAGGAAAAGATAACTGCCTTTTAAAAAGTTCTCCAGCTCAGTATTTGTCTGTGAGTCATCAAAATATTGACTGTTTCTCCTGGCAGCTCCTACTGGAAACGCGATCAGTAGACCAAATGGATCAAAAATTAAGTTTAGTCAATTTAATTTTTAAGCCCTCACTACAGGTATACGAAGGGGAAATCACGCTTAGCCAACATGATAGCCTTCTACAATGAGATGACTAGGTTGGTGGATGAGGGGAGAGTAGTGGATGTCGTTTATCTCGATAGATCTTTTGCACATAAAGCACCAGATTTCAAGGAATTTTCTCCGTTCAATAAGCATCTTATTGCACCTTAGCAGAAAATGCTTTCCCACTGGTGTGTTGCTCTCTGCAAGCTCCAACCACGGGAGCATTTTTCAGGGAAAATGCTAAAAATGTTAAGTTGAACTAATATGCTATCACTATTTGATATGAAGGTAGAACAGATCTTACAAAGATGGTATGGGAAAGGAGATTTTTGCTTTGGGTTTACTCCAGGCATGAGAGAGAAAAATACTGTGAGTAAAATAAAAATACTGAGTCCCAAGAAGGTAAAACTCAATAAGTGAAAGGGGGAAAGAAGTTTTCTGTGCTAGATTACTGTCTAAATACACAAAATCTCTTCAGTTTGATCAAGTCAATAATCTCTGTGTTGAAGTCATAGTTTTTCCTAATTAATATCAGCAGCCCTTTGCCAGTGCCTATAATAGTGAAAAAAGTTAATGTTCCATAGATTGTTGGAGTATCCTGAATATGTCCATTGAGCTCTTACTTTTAAATAGAGAATCTGCATTATATCTTCTCAAAAATTTAGTTGCAGAAAAAGCATAAATTACCTCTTCTGTGTTACACTCGCTTGCTCTTTTGGATCTCAGCTGGAGCACTCAAGTTTGTATCAATCTAATTAGAAAACCTGTGGCAAATGTGCAAAGCAACAATTTTAAGTAGAGCAGAAGCTGCAGTTTCAATTTTCTTGATTTAAAAGATACCGATTTTATCAATACAAGATCACATGCATTAAAAAAAAACACCTGATGATAAAAATATTTCTTGAAACTAAAACTGTTTTTAAAACCTGGTTCATATTTCATTGTTTATATCATGGCAGATGGCCCAGTGAGATGAAACTGGCCAAATACACTGTCTATACTCTGTTTTATTTTCGGACAAGTTTGTAAGACTACTGGAATTTGATTCAAAGTGAAGCAGGATGTTTAAACACATTAAAAACCTCTGTACTTTAAATTTATTCCTGGTTCAAGTAAAATGGGAAACATTTCAATTTATAATGGATTTTGTGAGCAATGGCCCACATCTTCATTTATTTTTTAACATTAGTCAGAATTTGGGTGGTTACATTTCTTGACAGAGTTCTTTTAAAGATTCATGTATTTTAGTGCACTGAGAATTCTGCAGCTAAATCAGTGTCCCGCCTTGAATACTCAAAAATTAGTAAATGGGTCATATACTACAAGAATGTATTGGTAATTTTTAGAGAAGAGCTGGTATAGTAATGTCCTTCTAGGTAACATGACTCTGCCTCTGCTAATATATTCAAATCCATACAAGGAGCCATACTGCCGCTGCTGTCAGAGATCTTCTCAGAAGTTTCCATGAAAAAACTAGGTCCTCGGGCAGTCTCATAAAAACTGCTACCAAAAGTGACATCCTTATGAATGTGCCCCGCTACTACTTAGAGAAAATTCCTGCAGGGTGAAAGTTGAGGCAAGCAGTGATTCAGTTCAGACAAAGTCTTCCGTAATTCTTCCGGTTTTTTGCTGTTTGGCAAAGGAGCACTTAGAGCTCAGAGTCTTTAAGGCCGTCAGTTTGGCACCTTTAAGGCAGAAGAGAGAAGAGTCCTCCTATATATGTAAGAAGTCACAATTTTAATGTCCTATAGGGACTGCAAGTGTTCTCGAGCACCCTTCAGAGTTTTAAAATCTTTATCGAATATATATTAAAAATTTTGCTTGCATTATTTCAAGTAAGGAGGAATCAATATCACCTGATGTACACAAAGATATTTGATAGCATCTCAGTGTCTTTTAGGTTTATTGGGTACCCAAGAACATATACATACATGTTCTACCATCACCTGATGCATTTTGATATCCTCTTGCTGAAAGTGCCATCTTTAATTAGAGTGTAATAGCTGTAGAACTATGCATGGTTCCTAACTAGCAGAGACTTTGTTTCTTTGGTAAGAGCTTTGGCACTAATGTTAGGCATTACAAACTGTGCTTTGAAGGCACATAATTATTTGATCTCATTTTCAGTGTTTTTTGCAAGAGTGATAAAAATTTAACAAAAGTGCCACATGATGTCTTTGACTTGCCTTCCAAGAGATAATGTCAATTTTTTTTAAATTTTATTTCATTTAAATGGACCCAGAATTATGGCTTCAGGAAGGTATTGTGTAGGCAAGCGTTAGGCACATTTTTCTCTCAGGCACATTTGCAGTGAATTCTCATGTGGTCCTTTAGAACCCCCTGCTTGTAAACACATTGCAGAAGTCATCTTACCACATCTCAACTGCAACCTGCAACCTTATCTATTATTTCTGGTTCTGAATTCCCTCCACAGCTTGACTACTGCTCTTCAGAATTAATTGTTATCGTACCGTGAAATATCACAGCCATTTCTGAGTTGGCTGGTCATTCCCTTGACCAGTAGTGGTAACAGATAACAGGGCAGTAAAAGGATGGACCAAGGATAATTTTCAGTAAAAGAAAGGAAGAATTCACCGTCATTTCACTGACTAGTTGCGGAGGTGGTGGTTTTAAGACCTTCAGGCTTGGCCTTAGAAAATATCTTACCATAGAGGTATCTATGACACAATGAGCAGAAGTTATTTAAGCATCTCTATTGTCACACTAAAGTATAAAAGGAAGACTGTGTGCATGCACCTGAGGGAGTAAACTAGTAGGACTTAGCACTTGTGGAGCAAAATGAAAGCCAGCTCTTATAAAGTAAAAGTAGAAGTAGTATTGTTTGCTTTCAAGCAAATCTGTTGAAGGCATGAGTCATGCCTCCCTGGAAGAGGGGAGATTTAGATATTAGGAAGAAATTCTTTGCTGTGAGGGTGGTGAGAGCCTGGCCCAGGTTGCCCAGAGAAGCTGTGGCTGCCCCATCCCTGGAGGGGTTCAAGGCCAGGCTGGATGGGGCTTAGAGCAACCTGGTCTGGTGGGAGGTGTCCCTGCCCAGGGCAGGGCCTGGCACTGGATGGTCTTTAAGGTCCCTTCCAACCCGGACCATTCTACGATTCTGTGATTCTATATTTGTGTACTCTTCCTGTGAGCACTAAATTAATGCTTATGTGATTGATGCAGTTCTGACTGGGATGGAAGCTTACAGGGAAATAAAGAATCCCTGACTTACCCAGCCACTCCTGGTTGGTAAAGATCATGTGCCCTTTTCCTTGCTACATGTATTTTACTACTTGTATATTTACTAATGTAGGGCTAGTAGGAAAAACAGGAATAAAACCACAGTAAATTTTCTCTGCAGTTCACATTTTACATAGTTTATCTCCTTGTCTGAAATTATGATGCAACGTTGCTGTGCTATTTGAGCCACTAAATAGTAGTCATATTAAACACTAGGCATGGCTAAATTTCTATGAGAACTGGTATCATGTGGTTTCCTAATACTATTTTATGGATTTTTGGCAGAGACTATATATACAAAGATTAGTATCAGTCTAATCTAGTAACAATGTTAGAAGGAAAGTCTCATGACTGTTTACAGTTTCCTTCAAAACTTTTTTACTCCTTGATTAACACTTATTCAGATAAACTGCAGCAATATTACTCATGTAAATAAAGTATCATAAAAGGTGTCTAGTATGTGTCCAGAATTGCAATTCAGGCTGTTGGATTTTGGATCATCAGTTTAAAAGCTTCACAAAAAATGGTGGCGATTTTTTTTTTTTTCATTCTAATGGGTTAAAACAGATTGGAGTTATAATATCTCTAATTTACTTTCCCAACTGGAAATCTTAGTGTGTTTCATGATCTTAAAAAAAAGTTAAAAACAAAACAAAAAAACCAGAAAAAATTATTAAAACATCCCCAAGAAAATAATGCATCTCCGATTTTTTTGCCAAACGTCCCTCTGCTCTTTAATTGCCCTCTGCCATTTTTGCAGTTTCTGCAGACCAAATTAAAAGATGCTGGCCACAAAGGGCAAATCACAGGGAGACCTGGTGCCATTAGCAATCAGAGGTGATGATTAGTGAGAAGGGCAGAGGAGATATTAAACTGTGCTAAGTGATTAAGGAGAGACATAGAGACGCTGAAATGTGGGTAGTGTGGGCAAGAAAAAAACAAGCAAAGCTCGAGTGATACTAAAAATGCCTTCACTGTAGCATCTGTATGTGAAGACCACCTATTAAGTAAAAATCTGGTAGGTATGTAGTCAGTGCATTGGAATTCGTCTCATCATTTCCAGTGCTTTCTTCTCCTATTCCCATTATTTTCCAAAATATGGGAATTTACCTGCTTCATTTACTCCCTTTCTTTTGACTTGTGAACTCTCGGGAAGTGTGGGTTTGACAGATGCAGTGACTGACGTCTGTATTAGTCTTTCCAGTAGGCACAGCACAGGCAGTAACTGCAGAAAATTTCTCCTTGATACTGTCTGACGGTCTCTTCCACCTGTGCTGCAGACAAATCAAATTTCTTAGAAAGCAAGAAAGTTTCACTCCATTGTTCTAGCTAATTCCTTCCACATTAAGGCAGGCAGAGTATTTACTATAAATATGGCAATAACTAGCATTTTCTGGATTCAGGTAGAATAAAAACTGTATATCAAGAAATATCAAGGTGATAGAGGCAGCCAATGCAGAACAAGACTGCATACATTTAGTTCTGCATCACCTGCCTCTAGACTAAATGTATGCAGGCATCTGTCATTCCTCTAAATTAAAAAGTGATCTCCAGCCTTGTTGTGAGTATAGTGCAAAACCTGATGTGTGCCTTTGGATGTTCTATGATGAGCAAGCACAGTCCTTATTAATATCGGTAGACTGTTCATACTGTAATGCTTTGGTGAATGTGAACTATATACAAATTAATATCCTTTTATATTCTGATTTTTTTTTTTAAAAAAAAATCTTATAGTAGATGCCTTATTAGTGTCTCTTACCTG
The DNA here is from genome assembly GCA_013399435.1 of Arenaria interpres. Lineage (NCBI taxonomy): Eukaryota > Metazoa > Chordata > Aves > Charadriiformes > Scolopacidae > Arenaria > Arenaria interpres. The sequence goes on along the minus strand of VXAK01008730.1, from coordinate 108,286 downwards.
GACACATTAAAAGGCAGTACAACAACAGTAGTTTATGTGATTTTATCACTCTACCTGTCGTCTGTGATATACACAAACTGTAACAGCATGAGCACTTCCAGATAATCTCTTTGAGCTCTTCTGGGAAAAGAGTTCCTTCTCTAAAGCAGAATACCCAGATTTATAGCTTTTATCAATAAACAGTAACACTGTGAAATCATTCACATTGTAAACATGGTGCTCATCTGAATTACAGATAGCTGGGAAAACTTTGTGAGTCACAAAATCAACCCAATTACAACATATAGAATAGATCTCTTCTTTCTACTTTCTTGGACCTTAAAGACTGTGAAACACACAAACTTCTGAGAAGATACCCATAGCTGATGGTTCTTATGTCATGAAGGTAAAAATCAAGAAATAAAATATACTGGAATATTTAGAGAAATATCTTTTTCCATGGATAGGCCTTTAAAAGACACGCAAACAAGAAAGGAATCCAGATTGATGATACCTCAGGGATGAACTCTGTACTGGGATTTTCCTGGGAGAAACTGCCTCGTCCACCAGAATCTTGATTGCAAAAACTTGCCATGCTCAGTGGGTGGACAGAAATATTCTGTTCTGGCTTGTTTTATACATTATGTCCTTAGCTTCGCTTCATTTAGCTTCTCTTCTCCATTTGCTTTGCTCCTTTTCATTCCCCCAACAAAAACTTATTTTCCTTCAACCTGATATTGAGCTCCCTCTCCCACACACACCAACCTTTGCAATAAGCCCTGCAGACACCCTGAAATACGTCCAAACAAAGCCTCCTCCCAAGTGACACAGAAAGCTCAAAACACCACCTGCTATTCTAGGTAAGCTTATTAGATGCAAGCAATATGCATCATTTAAAATCATTAGCATAAAATCAATAGCTCTAGGAAATAATTACAGTTTTCACCATGACCTTGTCCCTCAAGGTACTTCATCCTCAAGGGTTATTTAATTAAGGCATAGGAAGGATAGCTTTGCTTAGTGATTTTGCATGAAATTTAACTGACACAGAGGTATTGAAAGACTCCCTCTCCCCCATTCCAAAAAGCCCTTTACTTCCTAAATTTGATTTCAGCTAAAGGCCCTTAGAAATCTGGCAGTGTCACTGTGATTACATATAACTTCAACTTGTAGCAAGTAATATTTAGGAAACCTTTCTAATTATAGAATCATAGAATGGTTTGGGTTGGAAGGAACCTTAAAGATCATTAAGTTCCAACCCCCTGCCCTGGGCAGGGACACCTCCCACCAGACCAGGTTGCTCAAAGTCCCGTCCAGCCTGGCCTAATTATAACAGTAGCAAAACACTAGAATAAAAAGCTTACCAGAATAATTAGAAAGGATGTGAAATTTCCTTTGCTGGCTACCTTTAAGAATAAATTTGACTGTTGTTAATATCCTACCTTGAGATAATGCAGGTTTAGCTGCTCTGCGTTGTTCAAGAGGAGTGAACTGAATGACATCCTGCAGTCTCTTCCAGCCCTATCTCTGAACAATTTCTCTTTAATAAATAAACAGCTTCCTGTAATCACCTAATCCAACTCTACTTTAGTTCTTTCACAGTGTCCATCCAAAATGCGCGAAAAAAAAGCTGTTCTTTCTTGACTGCCAGATGTATAAACTTCCCTTGAGGTAGAAAATGCAGGCAATAAACCAACACTGGCAATAAAACCTCTGAATTAAGATCTTAGCTGAGACTTGATGACCATTTATTTGAATTTGAAAATTCTCACTGATGTGGCTTTCTAAGGCCCTCTACTCAGAACAGATGGGTTATAACTGAGGTGTAATACATAAGTCTAAGATCTCAATGTCTATTTCTAGTCCCAAAATTAGGACAGATTCATTTTGTGTCCTTCAGAAAGTCACTTAAGCTTTCTCTGTTCCTCAGTTCCCCCGGAAAATATAATTGGCTGTTTCTACTGCATGGACATTTTAGAGCACACGATTGACAAAAGGAACAGAACTTTTTCAGGAGTATCTGGACTCTCACAGAGGATTTGTTCTTAGCAGATTTCAGGGTAAGTTTGTGAATTTTAGACACTTGGAAAGTTTAAGGAACTCAAGAGTTTTCCCAAAGTATAGGTACTATGAGACGTCTAGAACTTTAGAACAAAATTGCCAGGATTGAGACAAATCGCAAGGGGAAATGTTTGAATGCCATTGGGAATCCAAAATTATAGAAATGAAATGAAGTTTTGCCCAGGAAAACATAGGCAACAGTAGAATCAAAAGAAGGAGTCTCTAAAGACCATGACTGTCCCTCTCCATATGCAATTCTGAATCAGTCGATGTGGGATGAAGCAGCCTGAGCTGGGAGAAGTTAAAAACATAATAACTATTCCATTACTGCTACGTCATAACATTTTTACAGGAGCATCCTCTGAGAGCCCCTGATGGATAAAACTGACCAAGACTTGCTGAAGGCAGTAGTCTTAGAAAGGAGAAGAACCTTTCAGTTTTAGTGTACAGAGGCTGAAAAAAAGAGGGAAAAAATCACATAGGTCAATTTTGTTTCTTATGGCGATGAAAGCCGTAGAGGCATCTGCTGTGTTTCCCAGCGCATTAAGTTTGTGACTGCAGTGGTCAGTGACTGCAGAAATGTATTTCAGAAAAAATTATCATTGTTTTTTCAGATTACCTTTGTGTCTTTCTACCAATGTGGTCTGATTCCACAAACTCTCAGAGGGAAGTGGTGGAAGTTGAGATGAAAAATATGAGGTTCAAATTAGGGCAACATAATAAAAATGATGCAACTGTGTACCAGATTTCAATTTTCAGCAACTATGATGCCGTTGTTTTAGGGATCATCCAAAATTGTTTAGCGGCTTTTAAATTAAAACCTAGTCCTAAATTACAAATACAGCATAAGGCTGGCTACTAGTTCTTTTTATTTAATGCAGACTGTCACCAGCGAGGCTGATTTCCCTGCCTTGCTCTGTCTTTGCAATGAGGCTTAATAAATACTGACAGCGATTACACAGAAATAAGATTTTAAACAGGCCCAATTCAATCCTCAGAATGAATAAGATGCTTAATAAACATGCTACAGCCTTTAGACAGAAGGCTGATTCTGAAATATGGCCTGTCTCAGGTGAATGCTCTGACACCCTGGGTACTTCCAACACCGTGACATAAGAGAGCCTTGTCTGAAATTCTCTCCTTTGCCTGAACCCAAATTGTAGCCTGTAAATTCCGGCTAATGAAAGCTGATCTGTCCTCTGCTGGGAGCCGCAGTCTCTTGATGCTCCCTGTGGATTCCTCCATTTCCAGGAAATTCACCATCGGCCAATTACCTTTCTAGACACTTTTTACTACCAGAGACACCGATCTCATACGAGATCTAGGGAAATCTTCATGGGAAAGCAGGAAGGTACTTCAGCTTTCTTTACTGCAATTTTTTCACGACTTGGATGTTATACTTCTTTTGTTACTAGTCTTTTAAACTGGATGCTTTGTCATGGTGGGGATACTTATAACAGTCATGAAAAGCTGCTTCTGTCATTCACCAGAAGCATTGTTTTCAGGAATTTTTTGTATAGTTGCATAAATAAATAGGGTTGCCCACCTTTTTCAAAAAAATAACTGCAGTTATATATGCAAATAAGATCACTGTGCATGTATAATAGAGAGTTATGTATATGATGGGCATTTCTCACAGACACTTCTATTGAATTCCTCATATCTGTACTTTAGAGTATTTAAATTAGGTACAAAATTGTGCACTCATTTTCTGAATTATCATATCTTTCTTATATATAAAGAATTATCAGTAATATAAGAACAGACTTTAATTGCTAATCTTTAAGTACATTTGATGGCTAGCAGGAAACCTACAAACTGGGGAAAGTGGGATATGTTGAAGCTGGGGAAAATGTTGGAGGGTAAGTTATCATTAACTGGTGCACATTATAATACAAATATTAAGTAATAAAGCCTGCTGACCTTCAATTTACTGATAATTGAATCTGGCAGGAATTTCCTGGTGTGTCTGGCAAGGTGGTAGTGATTTATTTTAGGGACAAAACCTGAGCTCCTGGTTTGGGGCTGTATTGGATTCAGGTTTTATAGTATCAAAGAGAGGGAGTAGGGAAGAGTAAGAACTCACTTTTACAGTTAACTGAGACATGGCTGACATTGCTTAAAACCATGAATTATAGAAGTCATTAAAAAAACAACCAGTGGGAGGCTTATTACTTGAATGCTCAAGCAACTCAAATAACAAAAATTGATAGCAAAGATAAAATAACAACTAAACAAAGAAACTGAAGGTAATGGGGAATGTCAGAAATAGAAGAAACTTTCCACAGGAAAGAGGCTGAAATCAAGAAATCCTCATTTACGAAAGCAGAAAAGCAAGAAGTGCTAGCACTAAATGTGAACAAATACACACAAACCTTTCTGAAGTCCTATGTCTGTGAGTGTATAGATTGCTTTCCCTGTAATTTCAATGTTTGAGTGACTAATTTTGCTGCGCATTTCTCAAACGAATTAGAATTCCTAGCAGGTAGACAAATTTCACTGCAGAAAAGAAGTGTACGTTCCTTATGTAATGTACATCCAACCAAGAAAGAAAATCCAGTCAAAATTGTTCAGTAGAAAAATTTACAAGGAGAAATGATCTGATTGACGGTAAAGTTTAGAATAAGTTTAATGATCTTTTAATCTATATTTTCTGAAAACTATTTTAAATTTTTGAAGTAGAATTCATAGAATACCTTTCACTTGCAATGAAGTATTTCTTATAACAGAATTTTTAAATATAATGAATTAGAGAGAGAAGTTCTGATGTACGACTGAGTCTACTTTTCAGGGCCTAATTTTCATACTCTTGATTTTGTTAAAACCCTCTGTAACTTCTGACTGCAGTGGTGTTTTCCCTTCTTACATCAGTTAACTGGGAAGAAAGTAAAGCTCTGTATGGGACTGAAGCTGTCAATGTAGACAGGTTTCATAAAACTTAAGCAATATCCACACAGATGCATGCATGTGTGTATATTTACCTATCCCACACAGTTTTGTTTTGCTTCTATATACATTTCATTGTTCCATTCTGTCCCCTTACTGCATAAGCAAGAGTCAGGCATACACGTACACCTGAAGAGATCTTCTCACNGGTGTCCCTGCTGACTGCGGGGAGGTCGGACTAGATGACCTTTGGAGGTCCCTTCCGGCCTGGACCAATCTATGAATCTATGAATCTATGAATATCCACACAGATACATGCATGTGTGTATATTTACCTATCCCACACAGTTTTGTTTTGCTTCTATATACATTTCATTGTTCCATTCTGTCCCCTTACTGCATAAGCAAGAGTCAGGCATACACGTACACCTGAAGAGATCTTCTCACTCCCTACAACTACCTGAAAGGCGGGTGTAGCCGAGTTGGTCTCTTCTCCCAAGTCCCAGGCAATGGGACAAGAGGAAATGACCTCAAGTTGTGCCAGAGGAGGTTCAGATTGGCTATTAGGAAAAATGTTTACACTGAAAGGGTTATGAAGCATTGGAATGGGCTGCCCAGGGAAGGGGTTGAGGCACCATCCCTAGAGGTATTTAGAAGAGGGGTTGACATTGTGCTTAGAGACATGGTTTAGTGACGGTTTTTATCAGAGTGAGGTTGATGGTTGGACTAGATTATCTGAAAGGTCCCTTCCAACCTGGACAATTCTATGATTCTATGATCCTATGAATTTCACCCGTCTTATTTGCCCAGAACCCTGGCCAGAACTGGATGAAGCGCCTCAGCATCTGTACTTTTCTATCGCACCAATAGATGCCTCACCAACATGTATTTTGGGACAGTCCCTCCGCACAGCCTCTCCTAATCGTCTAAAAGCCTAAATCCGAGCAGCCAAGGGGATTTGTGTAATATGTTAAACCTTTAATACAAGCCGAATGCTGTGTCAGCACCAATTCCAGTTACTCACTTTGGTGCTATTAGATACACACGGTGAGACTTCATTCCCATCATGTTTATAGTTTCAGCATTGCCTTAAGGGGGTTATAAAAACCAGTCGTGCCTGTGTAATTCTTGTGGCATGGCTAGAAGAATAGCCCTGAACTCTGAGAATGATCTCTGAGTGTAAAGCAATAATGGCCTATCATTCATTCCCTTCTTTTCTGGCTACATTAAATAGCACTTTGATATTTAGACATAATTCAAAATATGCAGATGCTGAGTGAGACAGAAAGAAGGAAGTTCATTCAGTGTCGCTGCAAGTTCAAAGCCAAAGATAAGGATGCAAAAATGGCCATGCTACACCCTGCTCCTCCCTGATTTGGAATTTGTTGAAATGGCCAGACCTCAAAAGCTGCATATCTTCTCTCAGAGATGGTAGCCCCTGAGAGGTGGGCAGATTAATTTCTGAGCATGAAGCTGCCATGTGTTTTTCACTGAGATAGAAAAGGAAGATTAAATGAGAGTTTAGGATGATGTGGAAGTAGCAAGGTGGTAAAAGACACAAGTATTTTATCCTGCTTTTTCAGTTTTACAGTGTAACTCTTCAATAGCTGCCATTGACACAAGGTACTATTTAACATGAGTAATGGTATTTATACTGTAACATAGAAACACCACCATTTAGTGGCATTTAAACAATCCAGCTGAGAGTTTAATTTTTTGTCATAAGAGATGGAGCATAATGTTAACAAAACAGCAAAAAGAATGGTCTGGTAACTGGAGCAGACGTCTTCTGACCTTGAAGACATCTACCTCAGACTTTACCAAAGACTTTGTGGCTGTATCTAGCAGAGGTTGCATGTCATAGCTGGAACACTCTCCAAGTCAAATTACTTGTGAAGTCCCTTTGCACCCTTGTGTTCCTTTCAGTGGAAACCAGCAGCTCCCATGACTGCTGGTGGTCAGTAGGGCGAACACTTAACTGGATCAGGGACTCTGAAACATTCCCAAATCCGCTAGTTTAGGTTTAGTTCAACCCTCCAACACCTCATTTCCCTGTCCCCATTTCTCCGTCTCCTGTAATAAATGTAAGAGTAGCAATTCTGTTCTCCTTTATGCTAGAGTGGTAAGGATACATTCATTAAGATTGATAAAATAACAAGCAGTGGGGTGTTCTTTACCCAAACCAGAAAAAATGAGTAACAGTATATTAGGTAAGTATAGCCCAAAGACAGTCTCTAAGACAAGTCCCTTCTTGTATAATTACTATGATCGCCTGCTTTCTTAGCACTGAGAAAATCAGAAAGAGATGTCAAAACATTTACTAGACTTTAATTAAAAGAAAATAAGCTGTTACTTTATATTTTAAAAAATATCCAGCCTAGCTTTTAGGGTTTTCTTTAATTTTCAGAGTGCAGTGACAGGAGAGGGAGGTCTCATGTTGTATCAGGGCCCTGAGGCCATGTTAGTGACTATTCTGCATTCTAACAAATCTGTGGCCACCTAGGATTTCGCAGCTGTCTCTCTGCACTTCATGGTCACCTGCAACTTCATTAACAGGAACTCTTGTGATCTAAAATCACAAATGCTTGTCACTGAATATGAAGAAACAACATTATTACTGTTATAGGTATAGAAGCAAAAAAGCAATGACAAATCTGAGTTCTGTGTGCATCTAATGATGGCTAGTGAGTACCTACACTGGTTAGATTCGTTAGTGAATGAAATAGGACTCTATATACTCAGGAAAATATTGTAACAGACAGAGTTTGAGATCTTAAGATGCCATTTAAGAGGAGGATTTGTCTTGCTTTTAGTAATCCTCAGGCCCACAAAAAGGATTTTAATGGATTTTTTTAAACACATTTACATCTTTCAGCCCAAGTCTATACTGTTGCATAGTCAGGGTGTGATTTAAATCCTCTGGCAGAGGAAATCAACCATGGCAGAGAATCTTGATTTACCATTGTGTGGCTTGGAGTCACACCCCTACAAAATGACTACTGGTCAGAAAATTTCAAATTATCAAATACAAACCTGTTTTGAAAGTCAATTTTGGAATGCTTAGTCAGGCCTGCGGCAAGCAATTATTGATTTAAATTAAAGCAGAAAAGTTTACATGCAAATCAAAACTAAATTAGTTCGTTGTTCATAGATAAGTTCTCCACTCATACAAATGGTGATCAGAAAGTGAGAAAGAAAAAAGAATGAGAAAAGACATAAGACACATCATATTCACTTTCAAAGTAACAAACACCTTGGAAGAGATTAAAAGTCCTGCCTTTTTTTATTATTTACTATGTATTTTCTGTGCTATCCACACTTATGCCCACTTCTATGTAACTTAGCAAAACCATCAGAATGGAGGAGTTGAGGCCACTCCAAATGCCAGTGTGTACGAAATGGGCACAAAAAGGCAAAATTAATTACAGAAGAGAGGAGGTGGCAGATTTTTGATGGATGGAGGTTGTAAGTTCACGTAAAAATACCACCCAAATAGCTTCTTTGTGCCTATACATGAATTAATATTTCAAATACGTAGGAGAGAGAGAATAAAACAGAAAGTCCTTTGGCTTGTCAGAGCTATTCTCCAATTTCTACTCCATTTATTTAGGGAAGAATAAGACCCATTCATTTATTTTCATTGAAGAGTCTTTTCTGTTCTGATCTTGAACAGATTTTCTGTGCAGTGCACCTTGTACAACTTGACCTAAAGACAGTGTATCTAAAAGCAGTGTCTAGGTGAATGTTCTCACATTACCAACCCACCTTGTAGAGGAGGAACAGATTCTAAATCTCTTTATTTATATTATTTTCTGAGTGTCTTTATCCCAAAGGGGACCATTTCCACTTCTGCCTACAGCTCAAAATTGTAAATGCTTGTTGTGGTTTCCTGTGCTGTTGAATTGACAGTCCTGAACAATGGATCCTCTGTACAAAACCCAGAATCACTACAAGCTTTTCTCCCAAGTAGCTACTTACGAAGTGCCATGGTCTAAAAATGCCACCTCTGCAGGGTACAGAATTAGTTTATAAGCTATTTCCACCCCCAGTCTTTTGCCTAAAACGGGTAACAATCAGTTTTAGTTTCCCTGGTATGGTCTGAAATCAAACATTTCCTTAGAAACCGGTTTCAAAACTATCAAATCCTGTCCTGAAGCAACCATCTGGGAGCATCTTTCTGCTTCTTTCTGATCTGAGCTGACTTAAATTGATGATCAAGCTGAAACCTGTTTCCCACTCCTTACTGCAGATACAAAGGAACAGGATTAATTTTATCTTATTGATTTTTTTATTTCTGAATTATGTCAGATTTTCACACACCTGTGACAAATTAATGATGTATTTAATGTATTTATGGCAGCACCTAGATATACACCCACTCAACCCAAAATTTCCCATGATTGCATAGAACAAGTTAAAGGAAAGTTTGTCTTTCTTTTCTATTTTCCTACCGCTAATATCACAAATTGATAATATGTGTAAAGTTCCCTTCACTTAGAGGAGGTACTAAAAACCAGATAACCAGTCTTACCAAAGATTAATATTAATGCAACACCTTGACACTGACCACACATGCTGTTGTATTAATTACACCAATAAACAGCACATCTCAGCTTCAAGTGTTTTATATATCCTTTGATTTTCTGGGGTTTTTTTCAGGATAAAAAGTTGTCATCTCTCCTTTAGCCTGTATGCTGACACTCTAAGAAATCAGCATTTTTTTAAAAAAGACCATGAAAACATGCGCTCCAAGGTATGTCTGGTTTCTTGCCAGAAAAAAACACCAAAAAGTGGAGAACCTGATGATACAATTAAAAACTCAAAGATTTCTCCATATTGTTACACCGTGGTTTCCACTGTGTCATGTAGTATATTTTTTACAATATTTGATTTGAAATTGTTCTATACTATGTTTTTTAACACACCCATCACCATAGAGCATTAATTAGATCCTCCTTCTCATTTTTCTTATACTGAAGGTATTAAATACAAATTCAGAACCCACTGAGCTCTATTTGCTATAGATTTCAATTTAGCCAAATCTTACTGTCTATAAACTTATAAAATCATTGTGCCACAACACTAGATGATGGATGAAAGGACTCCTTAAGAGTTTTTTCAGACTAAAGTATTATCCAGACAAGACAAATGGATGTATTTACACTTATAGACTAGGAGATGCATGTAAGAATCATAATACAACATAATTATAGCTTTGTCCATAGTAGTTTTGCAAATGCATTTCCTTCCTGACTGTCATTGCCCTCTGTTATTCTGCACCCGGGCAGCTGTGTACACGAATGCTAATTTACTGAATTTACCTTCAAAGCAAAAACTACCGTTCGTACTAAACTCCGTACAACAAAGGATAGTAGTAGGAAAGGTCACAAAATTCATTTTCTCTGAAGACCTATGTATGTATCCAAATATCATTTTCTCCTCCGGTATTTTTTTGGTTGTTTTTTTCTTGCACCAAAAGGGCTAAATAATCACATCTCTAACCATTCATTCTGACAGGCCTTTAACAAATGCATACAGATGAGGGAACAAATGACAGAAAAGAGATTTAAGAACATACTTTTTGAAGGAACACTATTTATTTCATAGTCTTTGAAGAGCACCTGACAGCAATCCACAACGCATGGCAAGCCTAACTAGCAGCAGTTAAACGAGAACAAAGTGGTCCTGAAAATATGACTGGAAAGGAACAACTGTAAAGTTATGAAGGTTGACCTTTAGCCAGTAGATTCAGTCCTGGCAGTAAAGAATAGTTAATTACAGATCTTTAGAAGGAACTGGGTAAAAATGATTATTAATGTTTCTTCACAAAAGTATGTAAATATAGTTTTAATTACAATAAGTGAGGAAACTTGAGAGCTTTGATTACCCAGAAAAGAAGCACAAACAACCAAAAAATTCTTTTAAAAAGCATTCCTTCATAAAGAACAGATTGTATTTCCGTGGCACCAAGATGTGTGGAACAGGAGATACTACAATACAGAAGCTGATTCTCAGTTCTTGTCCACGAATGGCAAAGTTCCAAATAGCTACCTCTCTGAATAGCCTTATTTTGTATCTTCTTCTCCTTATGTTAGTTTATAAATCAAATATGATACATGCAAGAATCTTTCATCTCCACTTCCCCAGAGTTCTAGCATTCTTCTTGTTCTACCAGAGAATGTCGGGGGTTTTTTTGATACAGATACACGACATTCCATCAGAGCCAGCCTACTGGAGAGTAAAACCTTCAGGAACTTGCATAAGGATTTATTGCCACCATACTGAAGATGCTGTGCGTTACCTGAGAAACTAAAGAAGGTAAAACAATTGAACTTCTTTTGCTTACAATACATAAGGTGGAAGAAGACAGGTTGGATTCAAAAGCCGGTCTTCCCCTGGTCACCTTGACCCTTCAGTCTGTAGTTTTTACTAGGTCCTGCAAATTGGTTCAGCTCTGCATTTCTGTCAACAATCAGCTCCTTAAAGGGAGGCAGGGGGATTGGAGAAAAATGCTTAAAAAAATAATTAGGAACTGCTTATTCCTATAACCAGCAAATAAATCATCAGCTTCCAGTCTCTGTTTCCACACACACAGACACACCCTGCAGGCAAGAGGCAGGCAGTGATTGTTGGTTGGTGATAGACTGTGATTTGGAAGCATATTGTTTGCCAACCTTTAAGTTTAAGTCCCTAATAACAGCGGCTTTTAATTCCTGGATTATTACAAGTGGCAGCGTGTTGCACCCATCATTGGGTTTAGACCCCTTAGCACTGCTGCGAGATTTGCTGAGTGAGTTGGGGTTTTATTCTGCTTACTGGGTGTCTCTCAAGTCATCAGCCAGATACTTCCTGGCACCGTTCCCTCAGCAGGGCTAATGAATCATGACAGTTCATCTCAAATTGCCCGGCTCAAACATTTAAATGTCCACCACAATCTACCAATGAACCCATCTGACTGCCATTGGGGATCAGGGGGAGAAACTTATTAATACACATAAGATTTGGCAGCGTGTCAGGCTTAATCCATCACAGAAGCTGAGATAATACACTTGTTCTTTCCTCCCTCCCCGCTCTCCTGTGGTGAGAGAAGAGCACCAGCACCGTAACATCACCAGGGAGTGCGGTGGTGCCAGCCGGTTTTGACGCATCCCACCCTGTATTCATCCACTCCCTCAGGGGGTATTTTGAAAGAGTACCCATTCCTTTCAGCAGAGGAGTTTTAAGCTTTGCAAGATGTGAAAATAAGCTTTTTTAAAAGTATCTTTCAGAAGTATTTAGGAAATCTATAGCATTCTGATTAATAAACACAATGCTCATCTGATTACCTCTTCTATACTAGAACCATGATAGAACAACAGGGGCTAATAACCAGCCTTTAGCTCAATTTGCTAATGCAATTTTTAGTCAGAGAATCGAAGTATGACCAACATGAGGAAGCTGAAGGACAAAATGAAATCGCCTAAAATGTGGCTCCAGGTGGCTACATTTTATTCTCCCAGAAGCCTCTAGGAGTAATTTGGGATAAGGACCTTTTCATGCTGGAAGAGCACTTCTGTGTCTTTGGTGCTATCTATGTACAGATATAAATTCTATACGATGAACTATTATTAATAATTGAAGACACATGTTTTATTTCCAATCCAAATGAAAAAAATTGGCTTTCTCAGAAGAAACTACTGTGACCAAATGAAATTCACTTTTTTTTTTTTCTTTCCTTATGGTAGGGGTAACACTCAGTAGAGAGAAACTTTTTGATAACAGAAATGTCTCTGGAGACACATAATGGGAAAGAAGGCATGTTACAGCTCATTTGCTTACCGCAGTTATGTGTGAAATTGCAGATGAACTGAAATAGAATATAATTCTTTGAAAAAGGCAGCAGCAAAAGGATTTGGAAATCTATCCCAACAGAATTGCTCCTTGAGTTAATATTTTATGGCTCAATATTAAAATAATTATCCACATTATTGATCCTGCCTATGTGGTATGGGCATCCAAACAACACCAAGTAATGCTCTTAGTCTTCTCAGAAGGCGAAAACTTGGAGTGGATTTCTTTTACGTGTTATTCACGCAATCAGCTTGCAATTCATTTTCCCTTATGTCAGCAATCACACAAAAGCTGCAAAAACATTGTCAAAATGAAAAAACGATTGTGTAAAATTTGTTTGCCATTACCAGCCTCTTCTTTCAGTCATTCCTTCAACAAACTGTCACGAGTTTTATATTCAGAGCCAGAAGAGAAAGCACCTTAGCGTGCAGTGACAGTGTGCTTTCAAAGTAAAACCCTCCCTTAACCCAGTTTGCCTTGTACTGGTTCACTTTGCAGAGAAATTCTGATACACGTTAAATAGATTCCTTTGGGAGGGAGCTAAACCAGAATCTCTGGACTGAGCATGCACCAAACATTCTCCAGCCCTTCGCAGGGACAGCAGGGCCACAACCAAAGACTGGTCTTTTGGAGAGTTTCAATCCATATGCGCGGTGAGGGTGACTGATCCAGTGGAAAAGAATAGATCCAGCCCCAGGTAAGATTTCTAAACTGCCTGTAATGTTGGTGCAGGGGCCTCAACACCTCCCATTTTCTCTACTGATTTACTGCTACTGCACCAAATTACTAGCTAGTACAGATCTCCTCACTGAGAGTCACTTATTTGTAAGCCATAGCTATGTATCACCAACAGATACATATACATACCACTATTCATCTCAGAATACGTCAGAAAACACTCATTTTCATCCACAGTTCCAACTGCTTCTAAGGAGAGCAATCTTTCTCCCATGGAAGATGGGGAGCTCTATCAGGAAGGCAGAGGTGGCAGTAATGAAAGAACTCCCAGCCCAGACTTGTATTTGCAACCGCTTGAAAGCTTATTTCAAAACATGGGAAACTTCACTGCCTTACTGAGTTTTAGAGTTAATTTATATCCTATTCCTTTACTTTTTTCCTCTCATTTCTCTTAGTTACCCCCAGATTGCGTTATTTTCTCAAATGGCAGGACCCTCCTGCTTGTTTCTTCTTGGTGGGTAAAGCCTTCCTTTCCCCCCTCACCCTCGGTGTGATGCTACAGAGCTCTCTCTATAGCTGAATCAAAGTATTAACTGAAATATTTACACATTGCCTTGAAGCAGTAATGATCTAAGAATTTTTGTCTCTAACCTAGTCCAAGAGACAGTACATTCCCGAATGGGCATTAACATTATTCAGCTTCTTTCTTGCAAGAGAATTGTTCTGATTTCACATCACATCAACACCGAAAGTCATTGCAACTGGACGTGCCCCATAGGAGATACCTGCTAGGTACTGGAGACCAGTCCTTGGTAAGCGAGTGATTTTTAGTTCTAGAGGAACTAGTTTAGGTCATTCTAGTTCTGATGAAAAATGCTGGATCTGCATTCCTGTGTAATTAACTATTTCTTCATCTGCTAAATTTACAGCACAATAATAAAATGATCCCAGCCACTATTCCAGTGGGGTCATTTATAGGAGCGAGACCCTAAAGTCAGCAAGCATAGCTTTAAATCCTTTTAAAGCCAAAAGAACTAGTATTTTAACAAACAATTGGTGTACTTTCATCAATTTGACCCTTAACTAATGCCAACTAAGTAGTTATGCATTTTTTAAGGGAGACAGATTTTGTTCTCAATCACTAGTGAGAACGATGGAAGGGAAGGTATGAAAAGTAATTAGTAGCTACGAGTCTAGGAAAGTAGCAGTCAGGAAGACAGTTGCCTCGGCACAATCAAAACATGAAGAAACAACGTAATGGAGCTTACTGTGTGAGACTAAACTAAATTAAAATCTATAGGAGGAAAAGTGAAAGTACATGTAACTCAATGTATAAAGGACAAAGATGTCAGGAGATGCAAAGCTGGGATTCTCCTCAACAGATTAACCGACAGAAGATCAAAATCTTCATACAACAACATTCATGCAGAAAACTGACCAACTCAGCTACATGATGGGCACAACGCACCAGGTTTAGTGTATTAGCTATTAATGAATAAAGTAGCTCACAAGGAGGAAAATCTGAATTAGGTAAATATTCCACCCAAACCAAGCATATATATCATATACATACACATGTGTACACATCTCTATACATATATGTCCCTCCCAAGGGGCGTAATTATTTGTCTTTCAGAATAGGATCCCATGGATTATTTGCTTCTTGCTATTATAAATAAATCTGCATATTCTCAACTCTTGGTTCTAGGTTTCAATTCTATTGAAAGCAATAGAGTTCTATTGCTTCTATTGCTTCAAAACCCTTCACATAGGGGTTAGCTCAAATTATGCCCACTTCTTATCAAAAACTCAATCATTTCTACACCTTCTTTAAAAATTTGGTGCTTTGCTTCATGTAAAACTGTTAGATCGCCTTTTCTACTAAAAACTATAAAGTTATGAGCCACAACTACTAATAGGTTCATTCATGCAGAGCAAAGAGAGCCATGATTTCCAGACGTGTGAGTGATAAAAGGTTCCTTGAAAAAATAAAACCACCAAAGACCTTCTGTGGCCTCAGCCTGTTCTCTATCAAGTTATAAGGAGAACAAGTTCATGCTGGTATTCACTTAATTGTAGTACTTCTATACCCCACTCATACCGGCTGTTCACCATTCTGATAAGACACTCTTACCTCCCTACGTGGGAAGAACTCTATTTCATATCTCAACTATGAAGATTCAGGAACATTTAATTCAAGTCTCCACTGAAGCCAGTATCAGGGAAAAGTCTGAATAATGTATGTGCCTTGAATCCACGGCCCCATTGCATCTCCAGGCCTGTCTCTACCTCACTCTTGTTTTCCTGTAGCATTTTGAATCAGAATGGATTATGCGTAAGGGACCTTCATACAGTGCAAGCTATTTGAGAATTTAAACAAAGTCCTCTAGCTTAATTAGCCTTCTCCTGAGCTGATATATGCCGTTTTCAATGTTGCAAAGGAGGTTAATGACCATACTAATAACTGACATTTAACTATACACTTCCTGAGTTGCAGTGGTAAACATAATTTCCCAGATTTCACTAATATAACCAAGTGTTAACTCCCATTACAGACCTCGCAGGGAAGGTTAGGAGAGGACTAGCAGCTTTGCTGCATTTGCACACCCAAGACACACAGCTAATGACTTTGAGTATTAACACTTGTTACAGTTTCTTCAAGACTCTACACAGAGAAAATCCTTGACTGATAGAACACCTAAGAAATTCTTAACACTGCTACTCAGATCAGGATGGAAATCTATCATGGGAAAGCAATTTGAAAAGTAGGGGGCAGATGAATAATTCAGCAAAAAGCTGTCAGGAACTGAACAGACAATGGAAGAACTACTGTCCTTTGGCTATTACCATTAGAGAGGAACAAACAGAGGTCATGTAAGCCTCACACAAAATAATAAAAAGTTTTAGTTAAATTAAAATGGGAGCCCTTTTGTCATAGCATCTGAATACAAGGGCAATATATTTTATAATGGCAGAAAAAAAATCTTTTTTGTATGACAGTTATCCTGGGGAAATTTGGGCTACGTAGATTGTTGACAAAGGTTAACAGGCCTAAAAATATGTATAAATCAGATTTACACAGCAATTTTTAAAGAGAGGATTATGTTAGGATAACTTTACTTTATGTAGGTAAATGAAACTACCCAGGCTAAGTTAAGTGCATGTGTCTGCAGATCTACATACATAATATATGTATGGTGGGATGAGGGAAGGAGAAGAGAATGGAATTAATGGAATACTCACCATCATTTTGACCACCGTGTTCTGTTCCTTTATCTGTTTTTTCAAATATTCTG
The DNA here is from genome assembly GCA_013399435.1 of Arenaria interpres. NCBI lineage: Eukaryota > Metazoa > Chordata > Aves > Charadriiformes > Scolopacidae > Arenaria > Arenaria interpres. The sequence goes on along the minus strand of VXAK01008730.1, from coordinate 91,556 downwards.
CAATATGAAATCAGGGGGTTGTTTTGTTTAGGCATTATAACTCTTTGGAATGCAGAATACATTTTCTGAACTTAAAATTTCACAGCACTATTCCCCTATAGAAGAAATAGGATAGAAACATTTCCAGTGCTTCTCCTGTGTGGCTTTACATCTGATTCTGCCTCTGACCTTTTGCAGATAGTTTGTCTTCCATCTTTGGGAATGTATCTTTCTAATACTTAGGGGTAAGATGGGCCTGCAGAAAGAGGATGTACTACTAATTCTAGAAGAAGTGAAAAACATTCTGGTGATATTACAGCTGCCAAAATCCTTTAACAAATGTAAGTGTTATTTTTACTTTTCCAAGGAATATTTAATGAGCATCAAATATTCATAGAGGACAGATAATATTTAAAAGACATCTTTAAATGATTAAAAATGTGCAACTCTCTGATAGTGATTACTACATTAAGGCCTACAATACATTTTCATTAGGCACAATCTGTCTCCAAAGTGATATCAAGAAAAAAGAAATTTCAGAACTCTGCTATTTGTAAGGAAGTTCACATCCAAGCCTCTGTCTTAGGGATGAAAAATTGGTGTTCGGATCAGCAGTAGGTAAGATAATAGATAAAATCAATAAACTGGCGACGTAAAGGAAGTAAAGGTCCACTCAGCCCATCATTTACCCCAGCCTATGTTCCATTTGGATAGCCGTGATTTTAGCCTCTTCCACTGTAATTAAACAGCAGGTATTCTCATTCTCAGTCATGATTCTATTAGAATCATAGAATTCTTTTAGAATCATGGAATGGTTTTAGTTGGAAGAGACATTTAAGATTGTCAAACCCAACTGTTTAACCAGCACTGCCAAGCTACCACTGAATCACATCCCATGTCCCCTAAGCCCCATGTTTACCCATCTTTTGAATACCTCCAGGGATGGTGATTCCACCACTACCCTGGGCAGCCTGTTCCAATGCTTGATAATCCTTTTGGTGTTTTTCCTAATGTCCGTCCTAAACCTCCCCTGGCGCAACTTGAGCCTCTTTCCTCTTGTTCTCTTCCCTGTTCCTTGGGAGAAGAGGGACCCCCTCTCACTGCACCCTCCTTTCAAGGAGTTGTAGAAGACATATTCCAACAGGCCAAATACCACTTGAACACAAGACCACAGGTAATGGTACAGGAGATCTAGTACAGATTGTGTATTTATATAATGTTTTAAGATGATGTTAAGATAATACAACTCTTCTTAAGGTATCTTTGCAAAAAAACCGTAACACTGTGGATTTTTTGTAGCAAAATATTTTGGAAACCACACCCACGAAAAGCACATTAATTTTCCATTTCTTATTTGTTCTCATGTTTCTGTCAACCTGTGCTTTGAATAGCTCTGGAATGCTCTTGTGTATGCTAGGAAAGAAGGCCATGTTTTCAAGTACAAGAAGTGCTTAAAGTCACAGCTATGAAAATCAGAAATCTAGGGGATCTAAGCTGCAGCACAGAGAAATACAAGCATGTTTGTTTATGGGATACAAATCTCAATAATAGACACAAACTACTGAAGGATGCCATTATAAATGACTAAATACTGCGAAGTACTAAGAATCATTAATAAATGCAATGAAAGTTAATACAAACAAAAATTGCTTTTTCATTTCATTTGAAAATTGGAGTTAGTCTCAATTTATATTTCTTCCTGTGTTACCAGATTTAATGTTATTTCAATAAAAAAAAAAAAAGGAAGTAAAAAGAAATTCCAATTGGGGAAAAATAATCTCTACTAAAGTTATGGCTGATAAATAAGAAGAAAATTAGATTATTAAAATATAGATTAACAAAACCAAACCAGGTTTATAAAATGCCAGCTTCCCAAATACCCTATAAATGTCTTCTCTATATTGAAGCTAAAGTTTCTAACAAGCTTTCTACACAGTTTTTTTTCTCACACTCTCACACTAAAATAGAGGAAGCACTGAGTTTTATAACAGCTAATCCTGACTTTGTCTTTCTTAGCTAGTGCTCATTCAAATTATTCTAGCTCTTCATCTATCATGTCTATATGTTCCTAAAGTCAGCATAGAAATTGTTGAAATTTTTAAACAATTAATTTTAAATTGAGAAGAGAATATCAGGTCTACACAACTCATTTTATCTGCTTCACTTAAGAGAGAAGTTCTGAATTAATTCTGACTAGGAGATTCAGTTGACTGTTTTGTTAATTTTTGGAGCACAGGAAAGAGATAATCTAGGTGTCTTAGAAGTGTTTACTTTCATTGCTTAGTAAGCCAGAATTCATTAAGCAATGAGGAAGAAGGGACTTTCTCCAAAATGCCATGCCAAAGAGTTGATTTTGCTGTTCCTGGAGATGCTGAGAAAACTACTCCTGACAGGACTGAAACACGGAAGAGCATTTACTCAGCCCTTTTGTTGTGATCTTTTTTAAACTCCAGCTGTCAGGGACACCGAAGGGGACAACACACACCAGGGCTAGAGCCCTTGCCCAAGAACATTTCATCTTTCTTCTAACATTGTGGGAGAGAAGAGTAAGGGTTCTGAAAGCACGTTGGTACACATTTGAGAGTGTGAGAGTGGAAAGAGAACAGGCGGGAAAAACCCTCCAGAGTTATCTCTAAGTGTACACCCCATTAACAAGTCTTATTTGGCCAAATATGGGCAAGTCATTTTACAGCACTTCTCTTTTCACCTGCTTCTAGTAACTTATCTGAGGTGATACAGAGATTGTGATCAGTTTGGAAAAGCAACAGTGTTTTTTTTCCTCCCCCGGGGAATAGAAGTGTGAGAGGGGAGAAGAGGAAGGCAAGGCAGCAAAAAGAAAGCGCAAAGCTGATGGTTTCAAGAGACCAGAGTAAGGAGCTTCCTGTGTGGGAACACTGTACAATTGCATTAGTAGTAGATGCTCTACGATCCTACAAAGACTGTAAAACCGCATTAAAAACCAACCAACCAAACAAACAAATTAAAAATAATGAAATTATTTTTTTAGTTTCTCTACTTGCCCATGGTTCTTATTCTGTATTTCCAGTCTCTTCCTAACAGGGCAAATATTTCATGAACTAAACATTAAGGAAAGTAATAACCATGGAGAGATTTACCTTAATATCAGGAAGCTTAGCTATAGAATACCAAATGTTATAATTTCAGGAGACTCTGCAATATCCTGCATTTATACAGCCACTTGGACATGTAGAAGTGAGACAGATGGTATTTTCAATCTCTGCATACCAAAGAGTTATTCCTTTTTATTAAGGAGGTCCTGGCCGGTTCGCTTGCATTCCAGACCACAGGAAAAGCTTGGGAAGAGGAGCACAGACCTGTGGTTGCCGCGTCAAGTCAAACGTCATCAAGGGGTCTGCTACTTCGAGGACTTTGATCAATCAATCAGACATAGAGCCATACAAGACTAAAACATAAGCTTCCAGTCTCCACATGAGGTCTTTCCTTCATGTACATGTATTTCCCTGCTGTAATTTTTAATTCAGGTGTAAACATACACCATCAGTCTCCTACCAAGCACAAGCTGCTAAGTGATGAAGCTTAGTGGAAAGGTTGAGTAAATGCTGCGATATTCAGGCTTCCCCTGCCATACAAGAGGAAGTTTCTGATTTTAGAGCTCAGCTATTACCAGCTTTAACAATTGCATGTTTATTTTGGGATGCCCTGGGCAAATTATAGTGTGTATTGACTTCCTTAGCACACATTGTGTGCTGAGGCTGTTGTGAAACTTTATTTGGCCTCACAAAGACAATAAAATTGCAATTTCTCTGTTTTTCTTTATTATGCATTAAGTGTCTTTCAGCCAATGGTTACTTGTAAAACTGCCAGGGAGTTGATAAATGCCCACAATGGTCTACCCAGAATAGTACAGTGTTGTATACTGAGAGATTTGTAATGCAAAGAGAGGAAAAAGGCAAGGGGAAATGCATTCCTAGATTGGGAAACTATTGAATTTTATAGCCAAAGACAGAATACATATAGTCAGGGAAGAGGAAATGCAGAGTTTCTCTATCATCAACCTTCCACAAATAGCAGCTAAGAAAAAACTACTCTGATCGGTCTGGTCCATGCAGTGGGACAGAAACCTCTTCATGTCTGGGGTGATCCTCAAAAGTACTGTCCCCATAGTGCCAGGAGCAGGATTATTGTTCTGTCATTAATCTCCTACAGAGGTAGGTGGAGAATTGCCAGATATGGAGAATATTTTTTCATCACCAGGCATTAAGTCAGCATTCTGTAGACTGCATGAATTAGACCGAGAACTACAGCTTGCCTGAACAGGCATTCCAAGCTTGAGTTATGCAGCTCCATTATCATAGGCTATTTTCCTCCTATGTTGTTTTGCAGTATATATATGATAGAATTCTAGCAGAATAAATCCAACCTGGAGATTCTCTAGGGACAGAAAATCTCCCGGGAAAACAAGATATGGAAGGACTGGCTGTTCATACTGTCCAGTCCATGCGGGTACTGGAGCCAGCTGGCACAGACAAGAAAATGGAATAAGCCTGCCAAAAAACCCGTTTCTTCTGCAGTTGAGATGTTAAAATGCACCCTTTGTTGGGAGGCACAGAGTAAGAGGAAGCTTGCATTTTGCCCCGCTTATCAAGCTAGACTAAGCAAGCTGAATGTGTCTCTTCATACTTTCACAGATACTTTCCCTCTTGCCCAAACCACGAGCCGGTTCTACCCACACATAAGAGTTAAAAAGCAATACTTGCCTCTACCAGTGTGCTCACTTCTGGAGATTATCTGTGGCAGAGGTGCTATTTTAGCTTGGGTGTTTTTGAAGAATGTATTTGATTGCCTCGGGATAAGGCATTTTTCATTTCAAAAGATCCCAGATTCCCCTGCAGCAATCTTATCTATAAATTGTGCTGGTTAGCTCAAACATTGGAAATCGGGCAAATTTGTTATTGCTACACAGTGCCCAAATGCAGGTGAAAAAGGAGGCTTTTGTTAATTTACTAGTATTAAAAGTGCTTTTGACCCATTTCTCTCTCATTCATTGACCTCACCTCGTAAATGATCACAGAGACAAATGTTAACTAAAATGACTGCATAACTTGTGAGTGCAATGGAGACATGAATGGATTTCTCTAATTCTTCTGGACGTACCCAAGGGTTTAATCAAATTCCTTGATCAACTCACTCAAGCATAATGTGAAGGCCAGTGGTGACACGCTGCATCTGCAGACCTAGTCTGCGAACCTCTGCTCGTCGCTTTGTTTCTCCTCATATTGGCATTACTGGCAAGCTGCTAATGCCAGGATTATCTGTGATGACACCAGAGGATGTGTTGCCTCTGACACAGCCATTATAGAGTGTTATGATATAGTGCGGATTCCAGAAGATCTCTACACCTTCAGCAGCATGGTTCTGAGTGAAAACATTAATGTTTATCATCCAGTCTATTAGTGTCAAATTCTGCCTCCGGCTACGTGAGTCTCAGGGCAGTGCAGTAGCATTGACATCAGGCAATTTTGTGAAGTCTTTGTGTGTGTGTCCTCAAGCAATGCAGCATATAAAGAAACAAATAAATAAGATCTTCTCAAAGAAAATCTTCTTTTAAAGAAACTTTCTAAAAATAAGAGATGTACATTAGGTTTTAGTTCAGACACCAACTAGTCCTGGGTTGCAGGGCTAGCTTCTTTACGCCTTTTGAATGTCTTAGCTCTTCAGCTCTTGTTGCTTTCATCGATTAACTTGCACGGATATTGCAGAAACTGAAAAATGGTTCCCTTTACACAGACAGCTTACACCTTAAATATGATACCAGGCATCATTGCAAAATTATCATCACCCACTGAGTGGAAGCCCAAGGAGTAGGGAGACCCTTCACTTTTGCGTATTTCTCCCCCTGATTCTCCTACTCTCAGCAAACTAAGATGCAGTGACAGAGAGAAATACTTAACTTCAGAGATGTAACAAAATGATTTGACAGGAGTCCTAACCTAGCTGCTAAATGTCCTTCTCTGCTCTTCATGAACTACCTCTCATTTAGAACAGATAGCTGTGACATGTCCTTACCTTTGGATTTGGCAATGGGAGGAGAGCTAAGAGCTCACCACTGTCATAGGCAAAAGAGAGCAGATGTAGTCCCCAAAATATGTAGTTACCTGCTGGGGGAGAAACATTCAAATATCCAACAGGAATTAGTGTACTGTTTAAATAATTTGAATGGTTTGATCCCTTTGCTGCCGGAATGCAGCAAATCCTTACTCACATCTGCAGCGTGGGTGTGCAGACAATGTGAAAAGCAAATTGTCATGGATATTAATACAATCCCTTTACCATGATTTCTAGTTGCATATCAAATATCTGATGGAAACACATCTGCAAATGCTCTGCTGCTCCAGCTTTGCTCATCTCTCGAGACAGACAGCTACTTATCAGAGAAAACTTTCCGAGAGATTTGGTGGCTGCTGAGATAGATGATCATACCCCTGTATTAATCCTGATGTGAATTGCATATTGATACTTCACTGGAAAATATAAAAAAAACCCTCTGCCTTTGGGTCCATTATTAATGTCATTGTTTTTCACAGGTCACACTGTTGGTCTTGAGTAAGGCATATGCTCTGTGTTCAAGTCTGAGACATGTAATGAGCTGACACATTCTGTGAGGGGCAAGGACACAGGGACGTTTAGTTGATAAATGCTCTGTTTGATGCTTTGGGTTCTTAACTCCGGTGCTTTGTCTCTAATCCAGTTTTGAATCCTGGCTGCTGGGCAAAAATGCTGCTATTCGTGTACTAGGAAGGTCAGACAAATGGATTAGCGTGAGAAAAAACATCAGTAATCTGTTGATTTTTCCATTTTCCAATTTATCATGTAACAGGGGAAATATTACAATTAATCTTTTAACAGGACCTAAAATGCAAGTAGCTGAGATTAAACACTTACTCGGAGGAGCTATTGCATACTTCTTCTCTTCTCTTCTCCCCTCCCACCCCCCCTGAAGTGTTTAATGATTACATTTTGTACAACTTTGCGTTTGGTGGATCGAGTCCTGCATATTTGAACAAGCACATTAGTTAAGAAATCTTTACAGCCAAATTCCTGGCTGACAATTTTCCCACTCTCTCCATTTTAAAGCACTTTGGCACTGCAATTCTTCTGACTGCTTCTGTGTGCTGGCAATTACCCTGATTAAAAACCCATTTGAGAGCTTCTTAGGTGACAGCTTAAAGCTTTAGTGCTCCCCGTGATTTGCAAGAAGGAAAGCACACTGTTCTCAAAACACCTGAGCAGGTATTTAATAATGTGGCCGGTCCAAGTATCAAAATATAAGAATGCAAAAGAAGGAACTTGTGCTCATCAGAAAAAAAGGATGCTTAATGTCAGTAAAGAAAATTCACTGTTATCACATTCATGGTAGCAAAATTATGAGTAGAAACCAAAAGAACTGGATAGACACAGACCCTGAACTTCCTCTATTCTTTTTATCCCTGACACCTGGATGATGTTAAAACACAGGATGTCAAGAAAAATCAGATTATATTTATGTCATTCATATTCTGGAGGAATTCAGGAGCCACTTCATACATTAGAAAAGAACAAAGTTTTGCCATAATTTTATGGTAGATTAGAATCACGGAATGGTTAGAGTTGGAAGGGACCCTAAAGATCACTGAGTTCCAAACCCCCTGCCATGGGCAGGGACACCTCATACTAGACCAGGTTTATAACCATCCAGAGGCTGTCTGGAAGGTGGAACTTCAATAGAGCACATAGTATGAGAATATTATTCCCTCCCATCTCTGTCATTCCTGGGCCCAGACTCAGTCGTGCCTCTCACTGTGCCCCATTCGGGGGTGCTTGAATTCTGCTGTAGTGAGGAAATCCCCAGCAGCCTCATTTGCCCCTTGAGTTCCTGGTGGCTTAAAGGCAGCACATGCTGCTAAAATGATAAAAGGAAGCTATCTTTCATTGCTTAACTGCCAAGAATATGCTGAGTGCTGAAATCAAGCTGGGAAACTTGAAAGAAAGCGTGACAACAAAGTAGTTTAGCTGAAGCGGGATGAAGTGCGTCTTGGGAGACAATTTTTTTTCTGATGTGTCTCCACCAGTTGAATCACTTTCTTTTATGTTTTTTCAAATACATTATAGTATCTAGAGAACAGTCTTATACTAATTAGGGAATAAACTGCCAAATAAAAAGAGATGTTAAATTAAAGGAAGCGAAAAAAAAAGCCACAATTGCAAAGTTATACAAACGGAGTACTGGAAAGCTAAGAAAGATGACAACCCTTCCCCATTCCTCGCAGATTTTCTTCCTTACCTTTCTTTCACATCTTTGCTTTTCCAGAATAAGAGATTGAAATAAATCAGAATATCTATCCAACTTGAGTACACCGTCACCTTTGAGAAGGCTCTTTTGCACTAGGTAGCCAACCCAAATTTGCAGATGGTAGAGACCGATCAATAAGATACAAATAAATAATTTTTCTACAGCTAAACTGGCAAGGATTCTTATTTTCCTGTAATCTTTCTTATCTCTGTCTCATTCAGAGAAAGCAGAACAAACAGCATCTTTAAATTTCTCTGGCTTTTTTGTCCACAGAGAGCTAATATTCACTGTTATTTTTGTTCCACTGTTTCCTTGTTACTATTTTCCATCTTTGATTTGCTTGCCATGATAAACTCTTTTCTGACATGAGATTAAGGGCTTCATTAACTGCAAAAACAAAGCAATCCTAAATATTGGATGCCCTTTTTTTTAAACTTTCTTTTTCTTAATCAGAACTGCCCAGAACTCTTTCTCTTATTTCTATTATTCCTCAAACTCTACCTAAAATAATTTTTAAAAGCCATTAACTTTGTCTACTTTCATTATGCACAATTATGTCAAAATATGAGTTTGAGCAGCGCTTGTAATCAAAGCAAAGATTTCGAGTACTCCGTTCATATATTAATTCCTGGATTTACTGACAGTCATCACTTTTCACACCACGCCTCCAGTCTGCTGAGATTCTGGCCTAATCTTGAATACCTTTTATGGGGTTATCTTCTTTTTTGTGTGTAATGCTGTTTTGCCTAAATTGCTCACGTCTGTAACAATTCATAGGTGAGCGATCAGCAGACTCAGAATGGAACACTGGCAATAGTGGATTATGGACAGCAGTTGCCATGAAAGCCAAAGGAAGTCCTTTTTGAAAGCAGGCTCCTGTTCTTTCTGGCTAGCCTGAGTTAAATTTTATCAACTAACGTGTTTATTTAAGTCCAATTTCAATTTGGAGTTTGCAGGTAGGCAATGTATTTGTGACAGGGATTTCCTGACACAATCTCTCTTCTAGTCATGAAAGGAGACCAAGGGGTCCCAAAAACCTTTAGTCAGAAACTTAATTTTTATTCTCCAGTGTCACTCAGATTTACTCCAGCTATCCTGACACTTTTAGAGTCCGTAGGAAACCTACAGTCTGAAAATGGCATTTGAAATGCTGTTTAATCTTATTTTTCTCAACTAAATATAAACCAGAAGTCTCAGAAAATGTAAGATCCTCAGAGAATTTATTCTGATAAAACAAAAAGAAAAAAGCTGACATAAGCATCTCTGCACATATGCAATTCTATGATTCTATCTCCAAAATGAATTCCCAAATGCAATTTTATCCACCTTACAACCCTCACCCTCCTCAACTCTCATGTTGTTTAATATAATTACATAGTTTCCTTGAGGGACACTGGAAAAATAGCCCAATCAAGAAGTTTCCTTCCCTCCTTTCTTCTCAGGCAAAAGGGCTGGTTATCTTCCTGGTCAGAATGTGGGTATTATTTGTGGCATATGATGCCTCCTGTCAGTAGGTGACAAGACTTACAAGATCAAATTGATGAAAGGATTTGAGGTATGGAGGCACACACTCACGTGTACGCGTACAACCAGGCAGTGAAGTGGAAGACAGTATAAAGCTTTGGTCAAGTGTAAAGTCTTCAGCCACTATCAGATGCAGGGCTACAGCTGATTATGCTGAAAGTGAGTTTTATTCCAGTTACATGCACTCAACAAACAAGGTCTTTTCTTCCCTACAGACCACAACCACTTTTACAAACAGCTGAGCAGAGATCCCATAACAGATGAATTTTCATTCCTTTAATCTCTTTATCCATAATATCTATCTGATACTTAGTCTTTGTACCTAAATCAACAGTTATTGTTTGTGGTAGCATAAGACATTTTTGCCCCATCGATTTCCCATAGCACTGAAATTTCCTATTATCTCAAGGTGAAGAAGCTAATAGGATAATAATAATCAGAAAAATAATGGAGGAATTATGCACCCAGTTGCACATAAGAGATTGAAATTTTATCTTTGAGTTCTTATGCTATTATAAACTTTGAGAGCAAAACAAAAATGGTTGCTAACATCAAAGACAAAATATAATTGACAAAATCAACATCCTTGAACATGTTAGTGTATTAAATACTTAGGAACAAAACAACCTGTTGTTTACTAACACCAGATGAATCTCCTAATGCCCTGCATGGTATTTTTCTTCCAGTGTTGCTATGCTACCCTCCTAGAGACAATTGCACGTGGGTGGGTGGGAGAGAGGAGTGTGTCTTAATACTTCACAGCCAAGAATACCCTCAGACCATTTATCTGTCATGGCTACCACCTGCCTATGACAGTGTCTAAAATGAAAAAGAAAAGTTTCCATATTCATAATATATCTATTAAAAATGGAGTGCTTCTTTGGGACATAATTCCAGTTTTATATTTAAGGTTTAAAGCATGAGCGTGGCAATGTAAAAGCAATCTTGGTTATAAAGAAAGTGCCCTAGCTACCATGTTAACCCACAGTCAAGCTCGCACAGAAGTCTGTATTATCCAATTATTTTCGTTGCAATATTAGCTTGAAAACTGGCTTAAATTTAAAAGAGCCTGGACATACGTAAGAACTGTCAAAATCCAAACTTGTGGAATCCACTAGGCAAACTCTAGCCAGCAGCCTCCACCCTGACTGGTGGCCACATGGTGCGGTTCCCATAGTGAGGGCAACATTGTACAGAGCTGAAAGTTCTTACATAAAATTTCTCCAACAGATGGGTCAACATGAATGGTCACAAGGATCAGTCAGACAGTGAATACACCTGAACTCATCTGTTCAAAAGTGTAAAACAGAAAAAGAGTTGTATTATACTTTAAGTTTGCCTTGTTTGGAGATGGATTTATGAACTTAAGGTCAAAGTAATATTAATCAGACAACATGCACAGGGCCATAATTTCTACTGGCTGTTTAAAAATGAGTTTCAGTATTTCTTCATTTCATCACTAACTACCGTAGGGACTCGTGCCTACATTTTTCTTGATTGCTCATTGAAGTTGATTTAAATAATTCTGAATGTGAATTAATCTAAATATTCAAACACAGCTTCATAAATACGGGGAAGTACTGGGGCAAATCGAAGCATCATCTAATTATGTGTCCTGTCCTCCATGATGGCTAAGAAAGACGCTTAGGGAGAAGTGTAAGAACAGGACAATCACAGTTTTACTTCTTATGTTATGCACACAGTATTGAAGAAGTAGTTAAAACATGTATTGTTCTCTTTTTCTTGTCTAGAAATTTCTAACATTTGGTTGCTTTTTCACAATTGCTAAATACTAACCCAATGCTTTTTACGGAGCTGTGAGTCACAACCCCGTGATCTCACTGCTGAGGGGTAATAGTCAGCTCTGTACCCACCATTTTTCATATGAAGATAAGCCTTCTTTTTGTTTGATGTTATTTTATATCAATCTACACTAAACTTCATTTTTCATTTTATTACCCACTGAGTTTCATAAAGTCCTTGCCACTTCAAACTATGCACTGAAATAATAAACCCTTTGCAGTTTTCCCTAGTGCAAATCCAGACCGGTTTTTTGAGAGTTAAATTAAACCCCTACCTATGCTATTTTGTTCCAGTGGAAAGCATTTGTAGCTGAATTCTGCTTTCTGATTGTATGCTCATGTGATTTTGTCACGCTTTCTGTAATTATAATTTACAGCCACTGTGAGAAAAAAAAGTATTGGACACTGATGAATTTGTGGGCTTTGTTGGTTGATTATGCTTTACTATAAATAATAACTTCCAAAGGAAAAGAACTGTGTGTGATTATCCTGAAATTATTTACTGTAGACAGCAGAGACAAAAGGTGGCTTTAGGAACCCTTGATATGTGTGCTCTGTTCTTAGGCATCCTGGGCTATTCACTATAAAAGGGAAATAGTACTGAAATAGTACTGAAATGGACTCAATTGACGTTGGTGACGTGCACACTAATGGCTCTGAGAGCAGAGAGCAGGGCAGGCTACTTAATCCTCGGTGTCAGAAAGCAATTAAATCTGCTAATTACCAAATTACGTGTGCAAATGCTCAAAGGCAAGCAAAAGCAGTAATGATCAACCATTTTGCAAAGAAATTCTTCCCTCTCCTTCTCTCCAACTGTTCCTGGGTATTCCTGAAAGATAACATTTTCACACAGGAGCAACTTCAGCTAATTACATGTCACACAAATGACAATGAGAGCCTTTATTTTCCTCTTGAAGACGGCAGATTCGGTGATCCCCATGTGTCGGGCTGCAAGACTGCACACTGTATTTAACACAGTCGTAGCCACTATGGTAAGGAAATTCATATCAGTTAATTTATCATAGGAACTACTGCTGGGGAATGGAGAGGTAGAGCAAAATCTAGACATTTCCTTTTCAAAGGTACAGAGGGAAAAAAAACCCCAACTATTGAAATAAACCAGTAAAATCTTGAGATATTACAATATCACAGGACCCTACATTGTTAGACTAACCGTTTGTGGTTTTCCACCTTCAAAGAGGAGATGGGTTTTGCCAGAAAGTTTTTGCCATATTCTATACAAAAACAACTAAGGAAGAACAAAAGTACTCCTTGGGAGTCTTTTCTGACATATTTCCCTGAGCTTTAAGAACCCAAAGACTGCTGAATCAAACACATGAAGAGGTTATTGTAAAAGTCCAGATGCCCTTGAAGTTGAAGCCTATATATTTTGGGGTTAAAATGAAGTAAAATCGTATTTCCTAATTTTCACCAAGTTTCTCTGGGTTTGGTTTTTTTTGGCAATAAGAAGCAGTAATAAGTTTTTCAAGAATTAAGGGTCCAACCAGTTTAATTAATCTCTCAAGTTAAGAATGTAAAACTGCTGTGGTTTGACCACCACATTTAAATTTGCCTCCTGAATTCTTTGTGTCTGATATTTCTGCAAATGTTGATAGTTGAGGGCCTACTGGACTTTCTGAGTCACAGTATGCAAATGAGTGAAATTTTGCCATATGAAGCATAATTTTAAAAGAAATCCTTTCTATCTCTACTGAGAAATATCCTGTCTGTTTTAGCCTGCTTACTTGTTTGTTTGTTTCAAGGTTTCTGGAACAGTGTTTTTCAACATTCTCTGCAGATTTACTGGATGTAGAAAAAGACTGCAGTGAAGTATCATTTTTCATGACACTTAAGACTCTGTCCCTCACTGGGGTCCATCCGAGATGGAACCCAGGACACATCTGTTCCTGCAGCGTGTCACAGAATTGACATAGACATAAACATTGACATAGAATGGTTCGGGTTGGAAGGGACGTTAAAGATCATTAAGTTCCACCCCCCTGCCCTGGGCAGGGACACCTCCCACCAGACCAGGTTGCTCAAAACCCCATCCAACCTGGCCTTGAATCCCTCCAGGGATGGCGCAGCCGCAGCTTCTCTGAGCAACCTATTCCCTGGTGGTGCAGTTGGAAACACAGAGTAAGTTCAAGGGAATCTGTTATGCTATCTCTGATGTTTCAAAGATACATAGAATCACAGAATCACAGAATCTTGGTGGTTGGAAGGGACGTCTGAGATCATCGAGTCCAACCACATTAAAAAAAAAAAAAAAAAAAAAAAAAAAAAAAACCCCCCCAAAAAAACC
>VXAK01008730.1:55422-77470 GCA_013399435.1 Arenaria interpres | reverse complement strand
CCAACCCCCGCCTCTCTACAGTCTCCCTTCAGGTAGTTGTAGAGGGCGATGAGGTCTCCCCTCAGCCTCCTCTTCTCCAAACTAAACATGCCCAGTTCCCTCAGCCTCTCCTCGTATGACTTGTTCTCCAGACCCCTCACCAGCTTGGTGGCTCTCCTCTGGACACGCTCCAGCACTTCAATGTCTTTCCTGTAGTGAGGGGCCCAAAACTGAACACAGTACTCGAGGTGAGGCCTCACCAGTGCCGAGTACAGAGGTACAATGACTTCCCTACTCCTGCTGGCCACGCTATTCCTGATACAAGCCAGGATGCTATTGGCCTTCTTGGCCACCTGGGCACACTGCTGGCTCATGTTAAGCCGGCTGTCCACTAACACTCCCAGGTCCTTTTCTGCCGGGCAGCTTTCCAGCCACTCTGCCCCAAGCCTGTAGCGCTGCCCGGGGTTGTTGTGACCAAAATGCAGTATTACACTTGTAAGTTTGTGTCATTAATCCTTTGAGGCAAGACAGTAAAATCTAGAATATCTTTTATAGGAATTTGTGCTTCCTTTTCTTCCACCTGTCCCCTTTTCCTTCTTCAGGGTTTTTTCAAAGTTCGTGGAAGGGAGAAGGAAAGAGTACGTTGACTCTAAAATGGGCCTTCAAAGGTTTTAAAGAATCGTAGGTGCTTGCGGTCATGAAGATTGCATGAAAAATAGAACTTCATGACATTTTTTCTTGATTTTTAATACAAGCGCTTGATTGCTTTTCCAAAAATATGGCTACAATCATCACAGCTAGGAGCACATCAATATGCAATAAATTATGCCTGTGACACCAACAAAATGCAATATGTGGTAGAGCCATATGAAAAAAGCAGTTGTTTTTCATTTTTACCTTGCATCCAGTTCTCTGCCAACTGTTAAGTTTCTACAGGACTTACTCTTCTAACATCCAAGTCTTGAGAAGCTTGTAACTGGTCAGTGGCACAACAAAGTATCTTCTTCCTCTTCTTCACATGCACGATGGAGCTTCCTGCAATAGTAACAGACGGGAAGACCCAAGATTCATTAATATTATCTGTATTTTAAAATTATGTAGCTTTATTGACTATTTCATAATCTTGGTAGTGTTAGGGAAATAATTTTTTTTTTTTTTGCCATCCCAAATAGTGGTACCTTATTACACTATGAAGCAACACTTTAAAGAAGGCTAGGAAAATCTGGAAGGCAACATTAATATTAAAAATAATGGATGAAAAACACTTTTTATTTTAGCCTTTTAAATTTAACATGCTTTGAGGATTTAATGGCTTTGCTTAAATAGACAAGTTTACGATGGGAGATACACAATTTGCAAGTGGGCCATCACAGCAATGATCCCTGTAGAATATTTAATGACTCTTAACATCTTTTCTGTTCATATATCAGTAATCTTTATTTTTAAGTTCTGTTAAGACTGTCTAGGCACATGCATGTAGTTTTGGAACTGCCTTACTTGATCACTTATTTTTCTAAAGTTTTACAATAAAAAGTAAATTTTGAACATCTTGATTTCCTCAAGTTCTTACTTGCTAAATAGCTGTTTTTACTAATTCATATGGACTACTGTTGTAGCAAGATAATATTCAGTGACAGGTTTTAATGAACGATCCCTAAATAAGAAACAACTAATACCATATCTGGAATAAATAACAGGTGGATTGTCATCACTAACAACTTAAGAGTTCATCTGTGGCTTTACCATTTTTTGTGTGATAAAGTTAAGATTTTTGTATCTCTCATAAATTCATCCACATACATGTCACAGTGACTTCTTTTGTGCCCTTGTTGAACCATTTCCCGACTTTCTACTCTTTTTTCCCCATTTCTCAAATTGTATTTTTAAAATGTCTCTAGGTATCACAGAAGACAAGAGAATTAGATAGTATTTGAACAGCATCTGGATACAAAGTTCTCAGATACAATGTCTGTCTGTCTTGTTTCTGCACAGAAACACAGAGCTGCACTGACACTGTGCTCTGTAGAATTTTTAAGAATCTGAAATACAAGGAGCAATAGTACTTTATAAAAAACCAACAACCCAGCCCTCTAGTTTCTGAGACTCTAATGTGGCTTATGATGTTCCTGCAAAAGCTGTGCGCGTGATTAGTGGATTGAAAAACTTCTAAAATTGGCTGGGAATGTTATATAAGCCTGTTCCCAGTTTAATGGAAAATGGAACCATGGAAGAGATTGTCCAGACTGAATTCAATGAAGGTCTTTCACAGTGAGAGAGGACACCCTCAACAGCAGACTGCATTGCTCAAAAAGAGAGGAAGAAAATGGATTGTCATTCTCTGAATGCTTAGATGATAAAGAAATTAAATATATTTGTAATTAGCAACTAGTTCATATTAGCCAATAAAACTCCAAAGAATCTTTTTGTTGCTACACAGTGGGGTGCCATAACAATGTAGATTGTCTGTCAGCTTCCCATCTGTTTTTCCTCTCAATGTGAAACAATATGGGACAGCATTCGCCTTGTTTTATCTGGGCTAACCTGCAGCTGCCTTCTGATCCTCATTTTATTGGCTATACAGAGAAGATGCCATTTAAAACTTTAATTGTCAGAGAGGGCTGTGAAATATGCTTTCCCTTTGTGATGTACCTTCACAGCAAAGTGACCCTGGTGGTTAGGAAGCATATTGTATAAATGGCAATTTAATGAGGGCTTGGAAACTACGAGGTCTCCAAAGAACACTTCATTTTGAAATTTTCTTGTTATGAAGTATTTTATGAAAAAGTCCTGCCAGGAATTCCAAATAAGATAACCTGGATCTTTAGCCAGAGATGTTGGCAAAAAAAGGGAACTAAATTTTTACATAATACTTTAAACACTGGTAAACCTCAGATCCATGAAGTCCAGTCTTGCAGTTTAACTGAACTGATGGAATAAGGCACTGGAAGGAAAAAAGGTCTCTATTTGTAAGATGTAAACAGACCTACATATTTTTCAAGTTGCTGGCAAGACACTTAATCACACTATTCATGATTCACAGTAAGAATAATAGTTCGGAGCATAGCAAGTACGTTGATAGCTTTCCTGTTTTGAAGAATACCTGCCTAATGCATAATAGATGCATTACATACTTTAATACATAGATTTTTAAAATTCAAATTCTGGTGATAATCTACTGCAACCTCTGCAAGACAGAGTTAAATTGCCTCATTCATTTTATGGCTTGTTAACTTTGAGACATAAAAATGACCATTTATATGTCAATATAAATAAAATAGTATTTCGCTACTGATGGCTTTTAGGAAGAACTTTAGTATGCTCAAGCCCAATCTCGTATTGATTCCACAGCTCACTGAGGTGTTAAACTCCTGTGTTCTTTTTTAAAGCAACACCTGCTGTGGGTTAACCCCAGGAGGCAGATGAGGACCACACAGTCACTTATTCACCACAGTGGGGACAGGGACGAGAACTGGAAGGGTAAAAGTGAGAAAACTCATGGGGTGAGATAAGGACAGTTTAAGAGGTAAAGCAAAAGCAGCCCGAGTAAGCAAAGCAAAACAAGGGATTCATTCACCGCTTCCCATCTGCAGGCAGATGTTTAAGCCGTTTCCAAGAAAGCAAGGCTTCATCAACATGTAACCGTTACTTGGGAAGACGAATACCATAACTCTGAATAGAATCATAGAATCATAGAATGGTTCAGGTTGGAAGGGACCATAAAGAGCATCGAGTTCCAACCCACCTGTCATGGGCAAGGATATTGAATGTCCCATCCTTCCTCCTTTCCCCCAGTTTTTATTGCTGAGCACGACATTATATGGCATGGGACGTCCCTGGGGTCAGCTGGGGTCTTGGTCCCCTCCCAACCTCTCGAGCACCCCCAGCCCATCGTTGGTGGGGTGGTGTGAGAGGCAGAAAAGGTCTTGATGTTGTGCAAGCCCTACTCAGCAAGAGCTAAAATGTTGGTGTGTTATCGACGCTGTTTTCATCACAGATCCAAACATAGCACTCTACAAGCTACTATGAAGAAAATTAACTCCACCCCAGCACAAATCACCACAGGCTCGCACTCTATCAAGGTGTTAAACTTCTGTACCCCTTTTAACACATCTTGGTTCCTCTTCCTTTCTATCTGACCATTCTGGAGATGCTGTTTTGTGTTATCAAGAGAAATAGCATTAGCATTAATAAAAAATGGATAATTTAGAAAATTGGATAAATCAGGAAAAAAAATGGATAAGATAAATAAAATGGATATAAGGCTAGATAAATAAAAACTGTACTGCTAACATAACACTTCAATAGCTTTGGGGCAAAAACAGATGCCAAACAAAGATATTTTTTTAACCCAAGCAAGCTTTTATAAACCAAACCAACTGTATTTACCAGTATAGAATCAATAAACTTTTGAAATGGAGATGGGAAGGGCTGCATGATGTTTTGCTAATTAAGAGAATGATGTTATACTAAGTCAATATACATGCAGATGTACCCTGAATATGGCAAAGCTTGTAATAGCATTGTCATTCATACCACATGATCATTAATGTCATAGAAATGGCTCTAAAAACTCTGTGAGAGACTGAAATGCAGAACATAAGTTGCAAGGTTAAATGACAATGCTATATCCCAAATGGAATATAATGTGTATGAAAACAAGGTACTTGTTACAAACAGGCTTTTGGCCTTTGACACTGTTAGTGACCATGACCTGAGAGAAGAGGTGTCCCTTTCTGCTGCTGACAAATCCTTGGAGTAACTCAGGTCACAGCCCTTTCACTTTGTTCTTGAGATGGTGATAATCGAGGATTCAAGCAAGCATTACTGGAGGCAAGAACCTAACTGGGCCCAGAAGATGGGAATTCTGCCAGCAGAAAGAAAGCGTGCAATGTCAAAAACCACAAAAATAGCTGTTTTCCCTGTCTCTGTAAGACACCGAATGACAAACACTCACAAGTAAGACCAATGAACGCCTAGAACCTTCTATCTAAAAATGAAATCCTTCGCAGGAGTGGGTGTATAAGATTTAAACTGGCAGATCCAATAACTGAACAACCATCATTTCATAAGGGCAGCTACCGGTGAAGTAAATAAATGAGTTTTCAAAATGTCATTGCATGGAGTGACAAAAAAGACTGGATTCCCCCTATCCTCTCTTGCAATCTCAGAATCAACATGCACAAGCATCAGGAAAAAAGCCCGGCTGTTCTTACACATTCCTTAGTAAAGCAGCAATTATACACCCCCTCCCAAGGAACCTTCTCATGTGCTTTCCTTCTTCCACCCTTATAGTTCCCTCTTCTGACTTCTCTGTGCTTTCACAGAGTGGCACAAAAATATTTCTTTCCCCAGAAAATCTAGAAAAATGCCATGCAGGGTGGTTCTTCCCAGCAGCCTGTAGGTTGCCCAGGCATGTCTGGGGGGCACTCAGCTGCCCACAGTGGCACCCCATCAGAGTCTGTGCCCCCAGTGGGGACATAGGGCAGACAGGAGAAACCTATACCCATACATTAAGCTGCGCCAAGGATCCAGGTGGAAATCTCCAGACAGGCTGAGAGAGTTGGGGGTGTTCAGCCTGGAGAAGGCTCCAGGGAGACCTTAGAGCCCCTTCCAGGCCCTCAAGGGACTCCAGGAGAGATGGGGAGGGACTCTTTGTCAGGGAGTGGAGTGATAGGATGAGGTGTAAGGGTTTTAAACTGAAAGAGGGAAGATTTAGATGAGATATTAGGAAGAAATTCTTCCCTGTGAGTGTGGTGAGAGCCTGGCCCAGGTTGCCCAGAGAAGCTGTGGCTGCCCCATCCCTGGAGGGGTTCAAGACCAGGCTGGATGGGGCTTGGAGCAACGTGATCTGGTGGGAGGTGTCCCTGCCCAGGGCAGGGGGCTGGAACTCGATGATCATTAAGGTCCCTTCCAGCCCAAACCATCTTATGATTCTATGAAAAAAGCCAGAAGTCTTGTCCAACCCCACTGCTCCATAGCAGTGTTTCCTCAATAAGTCAGGAGCTCCTGCCTGGCACAGAACAGTGGGACAGTATCACAAGGTAGCTAGGAGCAGCCCCAGACTGACCACCCCACAGACTGCTCATAAGTGGCAGCTGTGTGGCACTCAAGGGGCAGGAACCGGTACCCACGGCCCTTCACAAGCCTATCTACAGTAGCCTTCCTTCTCCATCACTCTCTTGGCAGAGTCTACCCCTGGTATGAGGCTGACTCCCAAGGGATTTGCACAGCCAGTACTGGGGGCAACACACCTCAGCAGTTGTTGGAAGCTCCTTGGTGAGGCTCCTCTATGCTGCCCAAGGCTATGGCCACTCAGGAACTGCTCAGGGCAGACAAGGAACTACTGGAGAGAGTCCAGTGGAGGCTACAAAGACGATGAGGGGGCTGGAGCATCTCTCTGATGAGGAAAGGCTGAGACACCTGGGGCTGTTCAGCCTGGAGAAGAGAAGACTGAGAGGGGACCTCATCAATGCTTACAAATATCTAAAGGGTTGGTGGCAAGAGGATGGGGCCAGACTCTTCTCAGTGGTGCCCGGTGACAGGACAAGAGGCACAAACTGGAACACAGGAAATTCCATCTGAACATGTCAAAAAACTTCTTTCCTGTGAGGGTGGCAGAGCCCTGGAAGAGGCTGCCCAGGGAAGAGGTGGAGTCTCCTTCCCTGGAGACATTCCAACCCCACCTGGACACGTTCCGGTGCAACCTGCTCTGGGTGGCCCTGCTCTGGCAGGGGGTTGGACTGGATGATCTCCAGAGGTCCCTTCCAATCCCATATAATTCTATGATTCTTCATATTTTGATTTTATTGCAGTGAAAACAACATGTATCCATGAAAAATACCTGAGTTTCTTTTGAAATTATAGTCTGTTAAAGAATATCTAAAACCATAAATCTATCTGTCAAGTTTAATACAATAGCACATGATTATTACTTTAGCTTATACATTTCCGGTTTCCAAAGCCAGTTACTGCAGATATTCCCACTGCCAAGACTACAATGTTTTACATAGGCAGTGTTGGTTTATTCACCTGCAAGGAGGGAAGAGGAAGAAAGAACAAAATACATAGAATAGAATTCATATTTTTTCACATAGGCCTTTTTTGGTGAAGTATTAATATACAAGTTCGATGCATTTGGGAGATTATTTTTTTTCCTCTGGATTCTGCCATAATTTTCAAAATTGCATCTATCCATCTTTTTTTGCAGTAATATATGGCTGAGGAAGTTGCATGTTCTACGACAGGTCTGATCCAAGCTTTTATCCAAATTATAAGGCTATTTTTTGATCAAGTCCTGAGCTTTACTGCCCTAAACTGAATCATCCCTCCAAAAAGCTATGAGTCTTTTAAGACATCCACCATGGTGAATTTCAAAGGAAAAGCTCATGTCATCAGGTAAAACACATTATTAACATCCTGGACTATGATCTTTCTTGAAATGAATGAGGTTTTTGTCATACCTGAAAAAACATAACTGAAAATTGAGCCCATTCTTATGTTTTGGGTTGAAAAGTAAATACTACTGAAGAACTTTATTTTATTTTCAAGAATTTTAAAAGTTCGTTTCGCTATTAGCTATACAAAGCAGGCTATGATTTAAGATTAGATTTCTGGCCCCTACAATGATGTGAGAAGACTTAATGGGAGCAGAATGCATAATATAGGAAGGGGCACTGAATTTTGACATTGCTGCTTATGGAGAGTCCATGGAGGTGTTGGCCCAGAAAAAGCATGGCATTGCATGTCATAGGAGGAAAACCAGTGAAGAGGGTTTTTGAACTTTGTACTTTTGCTGTACTTTTAGCGCAGTAAGGCCTATAAAGCTTTAATTAAAAAAATACATCTATTGTTCTCATAGCTTAATATATTGTAGGTTTCTTAAAATCTCTCTGATTTTAAGTTGCTTTGCTATCCGACACAAATTTTCACTATGCTTTTCAATGCATTTAGCCAAACTTCATTTTAAAGATGAAAATGTACTTCACAATAAGCAAATCATTCCAACACAAGCATTTTTGGTGACATTTGTTCCCCAAAGTCTTACTCTATTGCCACTCAGCATGAAACACGTATCGATTCTGGCCTCAGGAACAGCATCCCTTTTTTCCCCCCATTTTAACAGATGATAAATCAAAGGCGACACAGCAAAAGTGAACAAGAAGTGGGACTCCAGGGAGAGGGGTAAGGTAGCCTCTTCCAAGTGGCTGGAAAAAAGAACTTCCAAGCAACTAAATCTTAGACCCTAGAAAATTATTCAGTGTTCAGAAGAAGTTTACAAGATTGGCATTTTCCAGTTGTCGTACCTTCTTAAGAAAAGAGTTTGTTTATGAAAAGTGTGAGTGTTCTTTCTATGATTTACTTATTTCTGTTTGATAGTCTTTCCATTGGCTCTTTGAACAGCTTCTTTTCTATATCTGCAGCTTTTTATTATAGCGCTGTAATAAAGACATGGAAATGACTTCTTAACTTACTCTTTTTCCTCTGCCTCCTGCTGGACTTCTAAGGAGTTGTCCGTCAGAGAACTGTCCCAAGTTGCATTTTTTATCCCTGGGCAAAGAGAAGAAGAGGTAAATAAGTGGCCGCAATGCCTAGCTTATTTTGAAGAATAAAAGCCATGATTTATTTACTTCAGAAACACTTATATTTGCTCTGAGAATCAAAATAAATAAAAGGCAAGCAACATATTTGCTTGTGCTAGTTAATCAGATAATCACGAGCTGCATAGCGCGGTGGCTTAGAACAGATAAGAAGAGGCAGTGAGAAAGTAAGAAAATATATTTGAAAATTATTAAATACAATTTATCTTCATCTGCCACCCATGGCATATATTTTTTTGGCCAATAATTCATATATTTCAAGTCATTACTAGGTTGAGCAGTTGGCTGAAGGGGCTGTGCTGAGAGGCTGCCCCTGCTGTGTTAATCAATATAACATGTGAAAACAAGCAACAAGCACAGCACATCGTCAAACAGTTGATGCACTGTTTACCTTAGGTCCTGATATGAAAATAAAATAAAGCCAATCAGATACTGTGAACTGCTGCGGCTTTACAAGAGGGTGATGTAAGAAATTCTGTATTGCCTCCTGGCTGCTGAGCTCCAAGGGCATGGTAAGTTTGAAAAGAGGCGTCCCCTTTGCTGCTGAAATGATTCTGTGACAGTCAACTGGGAAAAGAAACTGCAGGCTCACAGGGCAAGATGGTGTCTTAAGGAGAAGGCATTGCTTACGCCAAGCAGGTGGAATCTAATACTAGTATCTTTTTTGTCCTTTACCTTTTGCCTTCTTTCTTACACTAATTTTGAAGTGGCTCAATTGCCACTCTAACCAACTGCTTCCTCAAGAAATTCTTCAGTTTTTCTTTCTCAGATATGTCCTCTTCTTCAGGTCATCTCTGCTGTGTCACAAATCTCCCTGTAGTATCCTACCTCCAAAACCAACCATCCGTTTTCCTCCAAACTTTCATCTTCTGTTCTCACTGATTTATATCTTTTCACCGGCACCCCCATAGTTCAGTGTCAAAATTAACCATGTCTTTGAGTGTCTTCTTCCTTTCTGAAGGTTCCATGCAAAAGTTTCAGGTCTTTAGCTTTCTATGGAAGAAACTCTCACTTAACTTTCTTTAGATGGGGTTTTCAGTTGCAGACCCCAGAAGACTTCATTTCATTTCAACTTGCGCAAAGGGCTAATGTGTTCTTTTCAAGGTAATGAAAAAACTACTTCATAGCTCAGCAAGTTTCATGAAGTGAAGTGGTGCTTATCTAGAATGAAGGTGTTTCAGTGAAAAGTTGCCATCTCCTTACCTTAATCTTTCTACACAGGGACCTTGCAAAAGCTAAAATACTTTAGGCTTTCCCTGAGGACCTGTATTTTTGGGGCATAATCCTTGGCCTGTCAGTTTTAAAATGTCATCCAAGTCGAGGATGTTATTTTAAGTCATTCATTAAAGAACTTCAGTGATTGTAAGTCAGCCTGTGTACTTCCCTCCAAGTGTCCCAGAATAAGTAAAATTTTGAAGTACTTCTTATCTACATTTTTTTACTCTGCAGATTAACTTAATTATTTCCCACTCTCTTCAGTTTTTCCAGGAAGCAGTGCTTATTTTGTCAAAATCACAATTCTAGTAAGTCCAAAACCAAGTTATATAATTTAGAATATTAATACACTAATCTTTAAGTTTCCTGTAGCTGCTTTTATATATAGTTTCTGAGTTGCATTCAACTGAAACTGTTGATTCCACAGAATCCCTCCTGGCAAGGTTTCTTCTTTGCATTTATTCTCCCAAATCTTCGGCTTTCAATGAAGTAATTTCTTTCTACTTCTTACCCGTGTCTTTCTGGGGTTGTGCTTTCTCTGACATAGTTCCCAAAATATTATTTTGATTGCCTATGTAGTTTAAGAGATTGTGATCTGCCTTTCCCTTTTGCCTTCTCTCTCATAATTCCCAAGACAAATTTCCTACTTTCTTTCCCATTAACTTCTATCGCCAGGGGACTACGTAGACCTCATGACACCTTTGGTTATATTTTCAAATTTACCACTCTTTTATTCTATCTGTGCTTAATCCTGCTTATCCACCTAACTAATTAACCCTCATGGGCTTTCTGCCATTATCAGTTATTAAATTATTGTGTAATGGCATACTTTTTCTTTTTACTTATGTATTTTAACAAGACCTGGTGGAAGTCCATAACACAAAGAGAGTAAATGTCTTTGTTAAATGGTGTTTTCAGTGATCTGTTTTGTGATTGGTAGGGATTAGTAGAAAAAGTTTAAATGAATTTTAAGATTGAGGAGTTTCTTGTCTGTGAAAAGCAGGAGAGCTTCTTCCTGCTCTGATCTTGACAGTGATTAGAAAGAGACCACATTAAACATCCATTCTTTCAGATTCCTAGATTATTAAGGGATTAGAAATCTTTCAAATAAATTTCACTGTCAAAAGCACTCAGTACTTAATGTAAAATGAGTGACTGTCTTTGCATGTTGCTACCATCATTGTCTATGGGCAAGAAAAGGAGGATTCGGGATCTGGCAAAGTTTTCTTTTTCTTAATTTTTTTTTTCTTGTCAAAGATATATATACTCACTCCTGCTTTTGAACAGAGTGTTTTATATTATACCTTTGTAATAAACACCGGTAAACAAAACATTGCCCTTGAACTCAAGAGAGGGGCTTCTCTTCCTGGCTCTGCCGGTTGATATTACTACCAAGCTTGGGAATTAATTTCCCAAATCTGTGCCTCAGTTTCCTCAAGAGAAAAATAGTGCTGTTCTCTCAGAAAATAGTTAGAGTTCTACTAATTATGAGTACTTGGTGTTATTTGTAATTTATTTTAAAAGAATATATTAGATATTACTTATATCATAGAAGATAAAGCTTTACTCATGACTAGAAAGCAGCTGCTAATTAAGTGAAGGATGATAACTGTGCAGCAGCACATAGTAACGCCATGAATGCTTTGAACTGGGGAGTGAGGAATTAAAACTGCAGAGGGAACTCAGGGAGACAAAATAGAATTACTGGTTTGCAGTTTAACTTTCCAATTATGGTAAACAAAGGAAACCCAACTTCCTAATACATGAGAAGATTTTGACTTGGAAACAGGGGAACAACACTCGCAGCTGCAGTTGGGCTGTACTAATATCAGTAGTTCTATACAAACAGTGGAGAGACTTTTTTTAAACAACAAACTATATAGAGTTTACCAATAATAACAGAGTATTACTCCACAATGGGTGGGCCAGGCTTCCTGAGGATCCTCTTGACACCTTTATACTGTTACTTCCTAGATCTGGTATGAACTCATGCACGTTGCAAGAGGGCTCATATCCAACTGTAAGCTTCCAGATCTGACTTCTCTGCCATGGGAGAAATTATTTCAGCTTTTCTGTAGTGCTTTTTTTGCGTGGAATAATAGAAGGAATTAATACAGAATTAATAAAATTTTTAACTCCTGAAGCATGTAACTTAGCTAGGGTTCAGTAGCTGACTCTTTTAGTACTCCTGTCCACCTGGAATTTGCAGACACGTCCTTTCTTTGTGCTTTGAATTTTTGTGAAAGGAAGAAGAGAACATTAATAATTTTTCTGAGGTGTCTCCATGTCAGGCAGTTAAGCCAAGGCAGAGCTTTGACTAAGTTACCCAACCTTCAGAAATCAAAGCACAGAACTGTGCTGTGCACAGAGAACCAACAGTCAGCACATTGTGATCTGGGGTGTTGGTCTTATTACGCAAAGAGTACACATTGCATCCACCTGTCTGTCTGCTCTGAAATTTTAGGACAGAAACATAGAGCCCTAATCTTTTAAACTGTGTCAAGGTCTTTAAAATACTCTCAGGAAGGGGATTCTCTTTGTGTTGCCTATAGAAGGAGATTAATTGACCTTAATTGGTAAATCAGGTTGCAAGCGTGTCCCTGAATCTTAAATTTATGAGATCTTTTTTCTTTTTTCTTCAACTGCGATATAATTATAAAATGAACACTTTTTTTTTAATATCAATAATTGCAGATAATTCATGTAACAGGGAGCCTAATTACAGAAGTGAATTGTTCATCATTATCCTGTGAGTTTCATACTCAGTACATGGCAGTGTCATTATTCTGAACTAACATGTTTTGCTACTTGTACTGACGACTCACTCTTGTAGTCATAAGGTTAATTGCCTGGTTTACCATTTTAACGTCACTGTAATTGCAAAGTAATTACACAGTGTTCAGTAGACTTACAATAAATTTTACTGGTAACCAAAATAAAAGTTTAGGATGATGGAAGTCTCATAAAATTGGCTGTCCTAAGGAAATAAAACTACAATCTTAGAATAGCTATTTAGGAATTGAGATGGCATATTTTTCAAATCCAGCCCACTCACTTACTTTTGCTTAAAGGCCCAAATCCTGTCATCCATATATCCTTCTCAAGTCATACTTAGAGTTCTTTTTCAAGATAGGGTTGGCCGTTTTGGGGGCTTATCTGTTGTAAAGTAACATGAAAACTGTAGCACCCAGTCTCTTTCTAACACCTATTGCCTGGGGAGCCCCGTTTGCTTCAAACCAAAAGAGACTAGTGCACCCACTGGAATACAGATGACACAATTTGTTCCTTGACAGAAGTAAAGCAAAGCTGACCTAGAAATGTTCCTGACTTAGGGATGGTTTCCAGATCTTCTTACGTAAAGGAAGGCAGATGTACTATAAAGAACTTTCCTTAAGGAACAGGAACTAGACATAAAAGGAGTGGAAAATAAGGGGGACATTAGCATCCCTCACAAAACTATCATCCCATATCAGCTGTTAATTTCCTTTTTTAAATTAAAACAAATAGCATTTTCGAAAAGAGAGATTGACATCCTCCCCACCCTCATATTATGCCATTGATCTGAAGCTTCTCAGGTGAATTCCCAGTGCTGCAGAATCATTGACCCATGCATTTATTTGTTCTCTGTGTGTTTGTGCGTATTTGTCAGCTGCTAAATGGGTTTGGCACT
Organism: Arenaria interpres; assembly: GCA_013399435.1. Taxonomy (NCBI): domain Eukaryota; kingdom Metazoa; phylum Chordata; class Aves; order Charadriiformes; family Scolopacidae; genus Arenaria; species Arenaria interpres. The sequence goes on along the minus strand of VXAK01008730.1, from coordinate 64,009 downwards.
TTGACCCACAAGCACCAGAGGAAAGTTGAACTCTTGGTTAATTGGCATAATGACAATTAAAAGAGCGTTGTTTTTGTGAAGTAAACAGATAGTTTGATTTAAAGACCATTAAAGCTCTGAATGAGCTGGGGCCCATCCTCCTCTATATTCATTATTTAGGCAGGAAGTTGCCTTATTGTCTTTATTATTGTCTTTAGCAGAATAAGGAAAAGGATAAAAGAAACCACCTGTGCAGCAGAAAGGAAGTGTTTCAGAGGAGCTTTAGGAAGTAGTGGAGGAATCTGGACAGTAGAATCATTGCTGATTAAAGAAACAAATGGTGTCAATTAAAGTGGCAGATCAACCTTCATTAATTCCAATGCACTATCGATATGCTAACTACCAAATACTTTATCCTGAGGAATGACCCTGATGGTTCATAAAGGCTTTGTCTTCCTGGCATTATGTTTCTCTACAAAGCCCTTCAGCTAAAGACAGGCATGTTCTCACAGGTGGATAAGGCACACATTAACAGAGAGACAAATTCCAACCATTACTGAGTGAATCTGCTTTCCAAAGCTGGTTGTAACTGTGCTGTTACAACTGTGCTGTCAGTGCTGTTGTTGTTTTTTTTGTAGCTCTTTTTTGGAAAGGCACTCTTTCAGAAGAATCAAGAAGAGTTTCAATAGTTCATTCACACAGAGAGAACAGATTGATCCATTTAATCTAATTCTGAAACTACTCGAACATGGTGGATGAGGTAGTTTGATTTCAATTGGTAGAGCTTGTGTTCCACTGAGCAGAATTAGGCGATGGGACGGGAAATGAACACAAAAGAGAAAACGAAGAGGTAAAACCCAAGCATTTAAAAAAATAAAAGGTGGAAAATTAATTTGAAATAGGAGATAATGCAGAAAAGAAACCTAAATAATAAATAGAATGGATGGTATGCAGGAGTCAGTCTATACTTTTAGGTGTAATACAACAATATCAAAGTCAGGAGAAAACTGCTTATGTAACTTTAATATACAGGCAACCCCCTCAAGCTCTGCCTTCTCTGTAGGGATTAAACATGTCCTAATACCCCTTTCACCAGAAGAATGCAGCCACAGAAGGAGCCTCTGACACTGAATTGTTTTAGAAAACTGTTTAAATATGCTCACTTGCAGTGACCTGGGCTGCTACCCAGTCTTCTTGGCTTCCTACAAAATCCTGCAGATATGTATGAAATACTCTGGGTCAACTTCTCATCCCACTTCCAGTGACTGCTGCAAGATCAGGTAGGCATCTGCCATAAATGTAAGAGTCCCTTGACAGAGGGGCATTTTTTTCTATGGTTTAAAGCCACAATAACCAAAATAATCTGAGAAGGCAGCAAAGTAACCTGTCATTTTAACATTTGGCTTCTATAGGGACCAGAATAAATTCAGTCATGAAAATAAGTGTCACAGTACTGTTTCTTTTGCCACTTTCCGTTTTGGCATTATACCTCACTGTAAAAATTCTGACCAACTATTAATGAGGAATCTGATTCAGCAGAAGTGACATTTTAAACTGATGTCAAGATGTCCGAGAGCAGATTTCAGAATGAGGAGCCAAACTGCAGGATTAGGTAGATAAAAAAACCCCAAACTTGTGAATAAGCAGTAAAGGGACAATAACAATGTAAAAAGGGATCACACTTCAAATGAGAGCACACAGTTGTGATGATACCACAAGGGAGCTCCACAGATTAGACCCTCATCCTTCCACTCTGTCCCATAGCTAAAAATACACTGAAGAAACATCTAAGAAGAATGAAAATTGGTCAAGGGTTGCATAAAGGAGGCATGGAGTTTGAGAGACAGAACAAAGCCATTATCTGACCAAAGAGAATGAACTAAAGCCCTGCAAAAGGGTAAAGCAGATCAGCAGCAGTAACCCCTGCAGATGACTTTTTGAAAATGAAGAGTAGAGAATGTGACAACAATCCAGTTCGTAAAGAGAGAAGGAATACAGATTGTTAGAATGAATTATTTTCTATGCTCGCTGCTNCTTTTCTGCAAATCATCTGTGAAAAAAAAAAAAAATCTGGTTTTTGCAATTTGTATTTTACTTATATCAGCGGTACTTACCATGATGGTTTTTGGGTATATTTTAAAGACATTATAATGCTTCATTAACTAAACATATATATAAATGTGGCACGTATACTTTACACCAGTGTCTCAAGCACTATTTTCATTTTAGAAATTTAAAAAAAAAAAAAAATTGTAACGACTGCAGTTCCATTATTGTGATTATTTTATAATGAATACAGTGGGGTTAAATATTCATCTTGGAGCCATCTTTAGCACTCCTGTGGGGACAGACAGAACTAGATTTTCATCTCCTTTGTCTTTCCACACTCCCACAATTAGTTTTTCTTTTCCTGATACAATTTAGTACACTATGAGATCACGGTATGGTTTCAGTACAGCTGGCTGCAGTTTTGACTCAGATGCTATATATTTTTCTTTTGCTAGAAACAGAAGTTACTGATCTAGAGCTTCTTACACAATTTCTAGTGGGACAGAAAGGCGGCCAGCCCTGTTAAACAACAGCTTTGTTCTTCAGGCATTCAGCCACAACGGTGAGACCTGTTAAAGTCCCAGTTTGAAAATCCTGGACTCTTCTCCGCTCCCACACGTATGACTCATAGCAGTGAGTCAATTTCTTGCCCCAGTAAGTGCTAAATTATTTAGCACCATTGAAACAGCCCCAACAGGAGAGACTGAGAAAAAGAAAGCGTTTGTCTCCTTAAACCAAAAGGCCTGAGTTGGATGTGCAGAACTTGGGTTTCAAGGTCGTGCTTTGAATTCCTTAAACAGCATTCTTGTAGTACTGCAGCCACTGGGCTGTCAGTAGGTTAGTCTATCTGTGTTTTCCCACTTTCTTTTGTATACAACCGAGGTTGGGTTTGAGCGTTAGAATTAAACAGATCTCAAATTTCCAAGATTTTTGCACGAAACATAATTCTCCTGCTCTGGCCAGCCCTGTCTTCCAGATTGGTACAGCTAAGAGAGACCATTACATTCTCAAGGTTGACAGAAGAACAACAGAAGGGCGAAACCTAAAGCCAGCATAGGCTGTATGAGGATGGGGCTTTAGGGACCCTGTTGGAAACTCACAGTGGGAATAAAATTCCGGTATAAAGTACACCTTTATCAACCCTCTTTAAATCTCTGCTTCCCAAAATGTGACTAACTTGTCAACTGAAGTGACTGAATACGTCCTGATCACAGACACCTTTAAAGAAACCAAACAGCCATCAGAGTGGGATGCCCAAAGATGTCTCCTAGCAAACAGGGGAATGGAGCTATCATCCAGTAAGAGACTGAAGCAGCAGGTGCCAGATGCTTCTCAGCTCTGGTGCCAGCTAATGCACCTAAGTTTATTTTGGTGGCTTCCACTAGCATATCTATGTGTAAAATACTGTGATCTCATTCACCATTGAGGTGATATCAGCGGACCAACGATCATTCCAAGATCTTACCTGATATGTTATGTGTCAGCAGCAAATGAGAGGTATTTTTAAAAAGGCAGGATAAAAAAGTGAGTAGTACTGACTTTTGTCCTGTAACATCCTCTAAAACTTTCCCCCAGGCCCCTTTCTCAGCTTGTAGCTCAGTAGTGTGAATACAAAGAAACTCCAGTTATGTATGTGTATAATCAAAATGCTGTATAGACTTAGACATAGATTTTGTCAGAAGCTCAGAATTTTTCCAGAGACCCTATTTGAGCAGATGGATAGCGTGGATAAATCAAAGGTAAACTAGGGACAATTCTTTGTTTTCATAGAGTGTTAACACACTTTCATTAAGCACAACCAACAGGAAGTTCTGTGAAGGTTCATGGGGTACATTAGGGTATGTTATACATATGTATACATATACATATGGTATACATATACATAGCATCCTTGAACCAGTTGACTACCCACACTAGTGAGTGTCAAATATGCTGCGTGCTCTCCCAGTGTGTCTTTTTATCATTGAGAAGGATAGTTCTGCAGTCACACCTTGCCCTCAGAGATGAATGCTTTTGTGTAAAGCACTTGGTGGGCATATGACTTGTGTGTCTTCTTTTGCTGGATGTTGTCTAAGAAGGACAAATTCATGACCTGTGTTCTGCCCAGAAAACAATCTGTTTCACACTGGACATACTCAGTTCCCCTTGGAAGTAACAACTCTGCTTATTGTTGTCCAAACTGACTTTGAATTGAGATCTAGATCTAGCCCTGTAATCCTGTTAGCATTTCTCTAAGCCAGTCATCTCACATCGCTGCATAAAGATGGACGCGTGTCCGCTCCAAGCCATCTCCAGTGAATACCTTCCTATTACTTCCAATGATACCATTTGCCTCTGTGGATCACAGAAAATGAGCCACCACTGAAAGCCAATTTAAAAAAAAGCCACATTCCCTCAATTCAAAACCTTAAAGGCTTTCAACAGCAGGGCTGTAGTTTCCCTAAAATCCTAATTATAGTGAATTAAATGACTAAAATGCTACTAATTACTTTTTAATTTCAAGAGAGATGTTTACAAAGCAGAGTATAATGAGTAATACAGTACTTCAAATGATTACTAATGTTGCCATTTTGTCTGACTTAATCTCAATTAGTATAAATCACAATGTCATCACTGCTAATTGCCATTCCTTTTGAGCAAAATGCTAATTTCTCTGTACAATCATACAATTGCTGTTTGTTTTTCCCTTAAATTATTCCGTTTAAGAGGCTCTGATAAAAGGAGTGTTCAGAATATTTTATTTTCTAGAGCTCAAGAAGGGGAAGCTATGGACTGAGGCATTTTGGGATTTATTTTTCAGTAGTTTTGTCTTTTAAGTTCATTTTTTCTTATAATAAAAAAAGCTTTAATCTCTTGAATCATCAAGCAAGACTCTATTTTCAAGAGATTTTGCTTAGTTTGCTGTCAGGAATTGTCTTCATTTCCCATATCTGAAAGGAAGCTTTGGATTTTTTTCATGAAGAAAAAGAATGCAGTACACTTAACTGCAGCTGTGCTCTTACAAGATCCTCACTGTACCTGTAGAAAGATAAATATCAGCAGAGAAAAGTGAAAATGATTTGTCCAAGGTCAAAGAATGTAAAAAGGGAGCTGTAGAGCTGAAATCAAGAATGGAGCTCCTTATCCTACCTGTGCACTAAGTAGTAGCTGGTGCTCCTGCCCTCTAAAAGGCTCCCAGAAGAGGATGCCAAACATTGGTGTCATTTGAGCAGGGTACGCATTACAATGCCAAAGTATTTGTGTTCTGGTGCTACCTAAATGAATGGGGACAAGACACACGACTTTGATATTTCTGTCTTCACCATTGCTCGCTGGGATCAAGTCCCAGCCTCGAGCCATCAGAAATGATTAAAGCTCCGTTTGTGTGCTGTGACTCTCATTTAAGGCATTGGTCTCCCTCTCCAAAACCTCTGGTGGGATCAGACTCAGTCATGTCACGGCAGTTCCTCCTCTTTCTCTCTCGGTATCATTATGGAAATATTTTAATCAGCAAGGCCTATTAAACTGAATGGAGCTGGAAAGAGGCACAGAGAGTACCGGAGTATGCTATTGTCTACTGTAAGACATCTTCATGCTTTTAAAGCAAAATTAATACTCCAGGACCTAGCCCACTTTGCTACACTTAGTACTAGGAATAGGTATCAAAGACAATGAGAAAAATCCACCCCTCTGTGGTGAGAGATGACAGAGCAGAATAGATCTAATAAACCAGTACTGACAGCTTTCAGCCCTCTCTCATTGAGAGATCTGTGCCCTTTCACTCCTGGTATACACCCGAGCAGTCCTCTGAAAAGTTGGATATTGTACAGAGGCACAGTATTTCTCTTTCATTACGTCCTTTCCTTTTCCTTCACCCAGCCATAGGATTTCTGCAGCTTGAAATGGATGCTTAGTGGTCGTAGTTTTTAAGGCACAGTACAGGTCACAACTCCTATAACTCTGTCTTCCAGGAATGAGAAAAGGATTAATTTCTTATTTACTGCATGCTTATGTTTCCGGTAGAAAAAGTATCAGTGAAAATGCAAGTAGTATGTTTTCCCAACAGGAACCAAGTTACATTCCGTTAATTCAGTAACTGAATTTGAAGTATCACCTGATGGTTCGCTTCTCGACTTTCCTTGCATGGGTACTGCTATTGGTGCTGCAAGAAGTTTACTAGTTCAAAGTCCTGTCTTGAGAGGAATGACAGGTTTAAGAAGCAGATTGTTCTTGTGGCATCATTAAGCATTCATTTCCAAAAAAAAAATTGTAACAAACTTAAGGGGACGAGAAGAACTTCAGTTATCTCTCTGTTTACTAACTGCTGAATAAAGTCCTAAATCACCAGTGTTGGTAGGATTTCCAAAGCAAGTGATGAGAATTTGAATCTGGTTTCCAGAGAGGAGTGCGTTTGTTTGCCTTATTATTCCAGATACAGGTCAGCAGGATTCCTGCTTTGTAAAAAAGATATTGAGTCAGACCCCAGTATGATCCTTTGGTGTGAGGGGAAAACACAACCCTGGACTGAGTCAAGCCTAAGTACTCTTGCACCTGTGAAAATCAAATTGGGCAAAATTTAAGAAGCTAGTCCCCAGTGTTTTAAGTTGCTGCTTCAGAGAAATTCCAGTCTCAGATACACAGTTTACACATTTTCTGCATATTCCCAACGACATGCACTGCTCCGTATTCTCAGAGGCACAGCATCAGCAGTTTTTTGGATCTGTGTGAGCTCATGCTGAAACACCATGAAGTTAATCAGAGTTTTGCCACTCTCTTCAGTTTGAGCAGGCTGGGACCCGACAGGAGTTGTAGTTGATCTACCTGACAACATTCTGTGCATTAAGCGACCTTTTTTCCTCATGTAGAACTATCTTTGTAAACTTTGTGAGTCACTGTGAAAAGTAAAAAGCTTTATTCTTTTCCCAGCCCTCATAATGCAGTCAAATTGCCCTTCAAGATTTTTTTTTTGATGCTGGTGGCTGAACTTTACCTTTCGTAGTGGTATAGGCAATAGCAAGGTGCCTACGCCACAGCTGACGTAAAGAATGGGATTTAAAAAAATTGCTGTGTCTGATCATTTTGCGTTTTCCAAGCTTGCACAATAAATAGACTAATCAATCTTCTAAGAAAACATGCCCTGGAAAGGAGAATCACATTACAGATTAAATAACACAGGTTTTATTAGCCCTAGAATAGTAACTATTCTAGTTACTTATCACCCCTCTGTAGCAAACACCTGAAGAACACAGGCACAGCAACAGAGGTGATTAGTCCCCCTCTTGAGATTCTTTGCCTAAGCTGTTGTTAGATTATTATTTTTCTTATGTATTTTCCCAGTTTGGGGGGGTAAGTAAGTACACATCAAGGGATGAGAGGAAGAACTGCATATTATTTTTGCTTTATTTTTCAAAAATGCTTCCCTCTCGTTCTCTTTTATTTTAAGCTTAAATCAAGTAGGTAAACCTGGTGTGTTCCTATGTTCCAACTGCCTGGTTGGGTAATTATTAGCAAAATAGTTGTTTTTTGTCTTTCTATTTTCTCATTGTATCTGTCACTGGAATACCTAAGTGTCATGCAAAATTCAAATTTAATGTTTTATTTTTACTTTCATTTAAATAAAGAACTGGAATTGTTGGATTGCTGTGTGGCAAATATCATAGGCTCTTTGGTCCCTGCAGTTAAAAAAAACACAACTGCTATATTTGTATAAAGATAAACTTTTTACATTGACATAGTTCATGGCACTAAGTCATTTAACGAAGTCACTAGATTTTCATACAAAATGAGATATGACAATACTGAATCTCAAATGAAAAATGTAAACTCGAATGGTTTCCAAGACAATGGTATTCAGCACAGGGGTTCTGTTGCTGTTGAATACTAAAATAGAGAAGTCATTTGTGAAGGTCAGCCCAGGACTAAGATCTGTATTCTTCTCAACCGCGAGTTTGTTTTGAATCTGGGTGTAGTGTTCACGTTGAGCTCCAGCATAAGACATTCACCTGTGAAACTTCGCTTTTTACAAATGCCTGGAGACTGTGGAAGAATTAACGGCTTTACAAGGTACTGAAACATCTCTTCGGAAAGCAAAGAAGCAGCAAGTAACCACGGAATATCTGCAAAAGGAACCTGTTTCCCTGGAACAAACTGGGGAAACCTTTGTGAAACCAACCACACTATCAGTTAAGCAAATGCAATTATCCCACAAATATTTAGTTAGCGTGCTTTTCTGTCTATGCAGGAACAGAAAGCAAATCCGTCCGAGATAGGAGTCACACAGAGTCTTTAAATGGAATATTACATTCTACAAAGAGCACTCCCCTCTCAGTGATCATGAAGAACTCAATACTGTCTATACCTGTGAGAATTTCAGTGTAGACAGCATCTTCGCTAACAGAGGTGGCAAATCTGCCAAATATAGCCATTACATGGTTGTCTGTGACAACAAGGATTAGATGTGATGAGCAAAGAAATCTGCCTTTTTCTTAGAATCATAGAATTGTCTAGGTTGGAAGGGATCTTCAAGATCATCTAGTCCAACCATCAACCTAACTCTGATTAAAAAAAAAAAAAAAAAAAA
>VXAK01008730.1:32476-54513 GCA_013399435.1 Arenaria interpres | reverse complement strand
ACTAAACCAGGAAGTTTTCTGGTAATGTCCTTAACCCGGGCTCCAGGAAGACAGCAGACTTCCCTCTGAGCAGTGTCCACTCAGCATACTGGTCCCTCTGACCCCCTTAGGAAGGAGTCACCAACGACTATAACCCTTCATTTTCTCCTTGTGGTTGTGATCCAGGGTGTACTCTTTTTTGGTTGAGGAGGCATCTGGAATGAAGGTTGCCCATCATCTACATCCGCACTCGACTGGCCTTCCTCAACCAGTACCTTGTATCGGTTCTTCAGAGGTGCAGGATGGGGCGAGGTGGGCAAGGGGGGAGTTCTGCTGCCCCGACCACAAATCTGACTCTATTCATTATCATTTCAGCTTCTACCTTTAGCCTGACTGGGGCTGGATGCAGGGGTTCCTAGTCTTGTAGCTGCCTCCCATTGCCAGTAAAAGGTCCTGGCACTCCCTGCAGCCTGTGACCTGGACAGCCGCATGCTTCCGTAGGAGCTCTGTGCTTCCACATCCATCCTGGTTGAGGATGAGAGCTTGACCTTCCTCTGGGTGGAGACCACGGCTAAGCTCTTTCCAAGGGCATGATGCCAGCAACAGGACTCACCTGTTGAGCTGACAGAGCTTCGGTTCCTCCCTACACCTTGCAGTGGCTTGCCCAGGAGGCACTTTGAGTTATGCCCATTTGCTGCTTGCTCACTCAGTGCCCAGCGACTAGTCGCTGCACTCCTGAAAAACCTCTTTTAGGGGGGGGAAGAGGGTGGGAGTGGTCCCAGTGCATTTATGCATCGTTTAAACCTGCTGCCAGGGGCGCTGGGCCCACCCAGGCCGCCTCAGCAGCCCCCCACCAGCTACCGGCTCAGACCAGTCAGTCTGCCTGGCTCCAAAATCCCTCAAAAATAGCCCTTTGCTGACCCTTTTTTGCCGCGATTCCCTTCCCCAGTGCAGACTTATCTGCTCTGGAGGCTGCTCTCCTCAGCGAATTACAGCAGGGCCTTTTTGAGCAGGGCCGGTTGGTTCCCAGCCCACAGAGATGCAAGGGGTCACCCTGCATACATAATTTTGCACTGTTCCTCGTTGAACTTCAAGAGATTTCTATTGGCACAATCCGCACATTTTACAAGGAACTACGGATTGATTCTTTGCTTGTTATGTAAGCTTCTTCCCCGACCAGCTGCCAGCTCATTACTACTGGCGTTCCTGGGGGGTCTTTACTGGAGCTGAGAGTATTTATCATCTTTTTTACTCATCTTGATGATGAGATGGATGTACCTTCAGCAAGTTCATGAATCGTGGACAGCTGTTGATACGCTGGAGTGTACGGCTGCTATTCAGAGACTTCAACAGACTGGAGATGTGGGCTGACAGGAGCTGTGTAAAGTTCAAAAAAGGCATATGCAGAGTCCTGTACCTCGGATGGAATAACCCCAAGTGACAAGACAGGCTATGTGCCAAGTTGCTAGAGACCAGCTGTGCAGAAATGGGCAGGGAGGTCCTCATGAAGAAGAAGTTGGACGTGAGCCGGCAGTGACTTAGACAAAGGCGGCCAGCCACGTACCAAGCAGTGTTTGCAAGACTGTAGCTTGCAGTAAATGATTATTCCCTTCTATTCAGCATGTGTGGGACAACACTTGCGGTATTATGTCCAGTTGTCCTCTATATTTAATGGATGCTGTGTGCATGGGGATTTTACACATCACATGAGACTAACTGTTCCAGTCTGTTGAAGCAATGGGAGAATTAACAAGGCAGAACACCCAGATGAGCCTGGTGAACACATTTACACCCGCTTTAACCCTGACTCTCTTTCTGGTGCTGATTTCCCAAAACAGCAGAAAGGTCCCTCCAGACAGAGCCGAGGGCTTGGTTTTGACATTGAATAACATGTTGTCAAGATGAATCTATGACTGTTACTGGAAACTGCTCCTCAGTCAATATTAGGAGACACCAGTGTCATATCTCATCAGTTAGTATAGTTTCAGGAGGAGAGGGAGACTCAGATGTTACATTTCCAACCTGTTAGTTCTGTCCCTCAGCGGGTGCCAGTGCTGAGTTCTAAAAGGGCACAAGTGTTTTGCATTCTGTTTTCCAGCCCAGATAACAGTTGAGCCTTGAAGAATATTTTGCTATTCATTCTTACAAAACAAGGCAGATGACCATGTAATTCCTGTCTCTTGTGGGGTCCATTAACTGGGTAAACACAAAGACAGTATCATTCTTTCAATTACCAGAACTGAAAATTCATCCATAGGAAACAGGAAAAATGATCATTGGCACTCTTTAACACCAAAACTCTCTTACTCTAGTGCTTCAGCCTTTCCTACTGCAGCTTTGATTTTTATTCCAAATGCAAATATTTAAGACTGCTGGTTGAGTTGGAAGGAGTATCACAATCACAAACATAACTTACTTACAGAGAGACTCTAATTATTTCATGGTTCTTGTTGGCTTTTTTGTTTGTTTGTTTCTTTGTTTGCTTGCTGTGGTAAAGGGATGGTACAAATGAAATCTTATGCAGGTGCAACTGAATGGATAACAAAGACTCTTGATTTGCTGCTTCATTTTCCCAGTCACTGTGGCTAAGTTTGACATCCTATGCAAGATCTAAGTGCTTTAATAAACTCTTGAAATATATAATTCCTTGTACCTTATCAGGTGATTGAACTATCAAGTCTTATCTTTCTGTCACTGCCAACCTATATTATGTTCTAATGCAAGGTCATTTAGGTTCATCCGACTAACCACTCTTTACCTCTTTACCTGTAGATATACTCGAATACATAAGATTTTATGACCCTGTTTAGGTGTTCTGGTTATAAATGAAAGAATTATTAATGTCCATAAAATCAGTGAGTTTCCTTTAAAATATAACCACAGTAGAAGATTTAAAGAATTGCTGTGTCAGATTTGAAGCGTGGTTCCCTTACTCCGGTCTCTTACCCCCAGTACCTATCATCTCTAGATGTTTCCAACACTGTTGCCATAAATTATGCAAGTCCAAATAGGTGTACACTGCCGGCTCATATTCAGCCTCCTGTCCATCAACACTCCCAACCACCCTTAGAAACATGAGGTTTTTCTTCCTTCCAAAAATGTTTTTAGTGACATAATTAGGTGGACTGTAGGTGTTCTGAGCAGTGATAAGACTGAGTGCCGCTCTTCCGTATAGCATTGATACTTCTAAAGGTCTGTGCATTGACTAGATGAAAAAAAAATCTATGTTATCTAAAAGTAACTACTGTAGTGTACGAGATATACCTTGTCCAGAACAGGTGGTTAGCAACATATTTCTCAAACAGCATGCTAGAGCTTTATGGCTGTCACTAAAATGTCAGCCATTGATCCAGGGGTAATATTATCTGAGATTCAATTACAGTGGATCAATGCTGGCTTTTTAACAATAACCTTTGTAACATGCTGGGCAGCGCTGAAAATATATCTTACTCCACGTACCTGGTACTAATTGACAGCAGTGGTACTGTTAACACATACAAATGGGAGAAGAACAAACCATTAAAGAATCCACTTCCAGAAGTTTAAGAAACTTTGAGCACTACTCTGTGCCAAAGGAATAAATGAAAAAAGCTACAGTAAGTAGTCTGAGAAATTCTCAAACATTTGCCCAAATATTTTCCTTTCCATACATATATTAACCCACCCACAGAAAGATGCTGATTTCTAAATGGAAAAACACTCTCTGATTTCAGAGAGTCCTTGATGTTACACTGAAATTTGTTTTTCTACCAGTTTCCTCAGAAGAAGTATGATTTCCGCAAGTAACATAATTCACTATTTTCAGGCCTTTATTTGCAAGTTTATTTCTTTCTTTATCCAACTGAAAAAATGAATCACAGCACTAAGACTTATGTTCAGTTTCTGTTGCTGGGTTCATGACTGATGACAGATAAATTAATTTTTTTCTGTCAAAGAGGAATACTAATAATTATTTTTTTTTCCCAGTCTATTATTTTAACCTGTGGTTTTGGGCACAGACTGTATGTTACCAATGGCCAGTTCTGGCAACACGGTCTTTATTTCAACCCCCAGGCATTTAAGTAGCACTGTGATACAGAAAAAGAATTAAAAATTCTCTCGGTTTTAGAGGGAACTTCACACAGGTTTGAAACCGTAATACCAGAGCAGATTGGTTTTTCCTGATTTGTGTTTTTTCACAAAGGTTTTATGGGTATATTTATTTTGTTATTTATTTTTATATGGGAAAGTTTCCTGCAGTACATAAATATGCTGGGAAAATGTACTGTTCTTTCCTATTCTCATGTCCAGCTGCATTTATCCTTGGGTAGCTAAGGAAGATAGGAAATAGGAAAACTGGAAGAAAGAGAAGTATTTGTCATGAGAATCTCCCATACGTTTTGGATTATATAATTGTGGAATAAAAAGGTGGGCGTGTTACAACGTCTTATTTTATATACATATATAAATACATATATGCACCGTACCATACTGTCTAAGGCAAGGTTGTAATTTTTCAGTACTCAGAGCCTTCTTCCCCATTAAGTATTATTCTTTGTGATTAATACTGACATAACATAGTTACAGAAATAGTAATGCAACTCTATAGTCCCTTGTTGCAATAAGCTTTAGATCCCACAGAGGAAGATGATTAAAAGCTTTCTAAACCTTTTCAAATCAGGTATCTCTCTTTCTATCACCTCCTGTGGCAGCTAAAACAAAACCCACCAAAACTATGTTCTAGTTGTCTTAAATCATTAAAAAAAATATAAAAATAGCAGTTCGATACATCTCTCAAGCTGTATCTGAGCATCCCTGCAATACCCGAGATCACAGAATCACAGAATGATATGGGGTTGGAAGGGACCTCTGGAGAGGTCACCCAGAGCAGGTTGCACAGGAATGTGTCCAGACGGGGTTTGAATGCCTCCAGAGAAGGAGACTCCACCACCTCCCTGGGCAGCCTGTTCCAGGAAAGAAGTTCCTCCTCATGTTGAGATAGAGCTTCCTATGTTCAAGTTTGTGCCCATTTCCTCTTGTCCTGTCACTGGGAACCACTGAAAAAAGACTGGCCCCATCCTCCTGACACCCACCCTTGAAGTATTTATAGGTGTTGATCAGATCCCCCCTCAGTCTTCTCTTCTCCAGACTAAACAGACCCAAGTCCCTCAGCCTTTTGTTGTAAGGGAGATGCTCCAGGCCCCTCATCATCCTTGTAGTCCTAATGTATTAGATGTATTAAAGACAGTCCAGTCTAGAATGAGGACTAGGTTAATATTGACGGTGGTAGGTAAGTATCACCGGGAACAAAAGCAATATGATCTATGGATACTATGTTGGCCTTTCTGCACGTGCAGAAATGTCTTCAGCCCTTTCTCACCGGTCTTTCTATTATTCATCATCTGAATAAGATACTGTCCTCTGACTCTAAATACACCCGCAAATCAGGGTGCAGTGGTCAGTAGGTGTCTGTACTTACAGGCAGATCTGCAGGGTGACAGCTCCTCACAGGCCTCTGCTGCAGCCCCAGGCGCCATCTTTGTGCAGGCTCAGATTAAGGCCCTGTATTTCCATAGAGCAGCTGCTGCAGTGCGTTGCTTGGAAATCGTCCTGTCTGACACTGAAAGGGTGTATTAAATAAGGTAAACGTGAACAATGCAGTGAATATAGGGATTTTCAGGAAACGTGTTTCACACAAATTTAGTGATAGACCGAGGCAAACTAGGGTAAATTACCCTTAGTCATTCAAGTAGGCCTCCATTTCCAGTGAGGAGGTGTGAAAGGCCTTTGTTCTTACATTACGCCAGGGCAGTATCCAGCCTTTCTGCCGGGTGTAGTTATCAGTACAGCTTTAAAATTGTCTTACTTGTCAAAGGAGTATCCAAGGACTACCTGCAAATCAAGGATAAATTCCTATCTTCTCATTTCATCCAATTAAAGGGGATAAAAAAGAAGGTGCAGAGAGTTTTCAAAGGCCTCCTTTGGAATCTGTTCCTATCTGTGAACATAATCTGGATTCCAGGATGATTTAAAGATGCCTGGTCTAGTTGGGGGTGTCCCTGCTGACTGCGGGGAGGTCGGACTAGATGACCTTTGGAGGTCCCTTCCGGCCTGGACCAATCTATGAATCTATGCTTTCAGGTCCCCAGCCGGAGACATCACAATGGAAAGACCATGAAAACCTGGGCCCAACCCTTTATCTACCACATCCCACATACCCTGAAGGTGGGAGGTTTGAACCTTTCCCTCTCCTCAGGATTCAGGGAACTCTTACCTCTTCTTTCCTCACAGACACTCAGAGTATGCAGAAAGCAACTTTGGGTAGGAAAATACTGCAGAGCTATATTTGCACCTTCTGAGCTCCCCCCGCTCAAAGGAAGAAAGATATGCTTCTTAATCTAGGGGGGTACATCCTCCAAGGACCTTGATCTTAAATCATGCAGGGTCCTCCTTGTCAAGAAGTTATGAATTAACCTCTTCACTCCTTCAAGCACTCTAGCGAAGAGGAAACCCTTAATCTGGAGAGAAATCAGCACGTGCTGTATCGCACTGAAGGAGGTCTGGCTATTGCAAGACAACTGATAACAGTGATGTGCTTGAGAATATAGTCTTGGTAGAAATAAACACTAAGTAAGTTAAAAAACTGAAGATAATTCCCTCACTAGATTTGGACAGTTGAAATTCCACACATGGACTTTACTGGTGTGAAAAAGGTTGGAAGCGGGCCCAGTATCTCTCCTCTCATAAGCTCACCAGAAAAGTTAAGAATTTGACAATAAAGTCCAGGATAATTGGCGCTCACTTTCTAACATTAATCAGTCATTTAAATCTACCTAGCTATCTTCTTTTTTTTTACTGTAGAAGTGAATGGGATGGTTATATCTCTAAATGTCTAGCCTGAGACATATGGCCTCAGCCAAGGTGACATTTAATTCAAGCATCATGCATCACTGACACTGCTCACAGGAGGCAGTGGTACGCAGTATATGAAAAAGAGGAGCAGAACAAGCCCTCCACTGTTAGCTAATTCCCTAAACTGAGCTCGTCATTAAAAAAAAAAAAGAGAAGACCTGTGCCCTGGAGATTCCTGTAACCTTTAACAAACACACCAAAGGCAAGAAAATTGCTTCAAAATAGTCACATTTAAGGCTGTTGTTTGCTTTCAGATTCTGACTATCTGTAGGAATGTTAATCTAATTAACAGGTTGATTTCTTCCCTTGCACCCTACAATTCCTGCCCGGGAAATTGTTCATTATGGAGAAGTGTCACCCTAAATTTGGGATACATTCTGGATAAAATTTGCACTTGTGCTACTTGGAGTACTATTTTGTGCTTGAAGAAGCCAAAATTGAAATGGAAAAATCAAAGTTTGCTACCAGAGAGCTCTTAGATGAACTTGATCAAATCATTAAGCTTTTTCTTTTTTTTTTGTAGAAGACATTGAGACAGAGACATCTTCATTACTTGAAAGTTAAGCTCTTCTTAGAAGATATTGGTTTTAAAATTTCATACAGGGTTTGTACAGTGCTTGGACTAACTGGATCTCAGTGACTGCTGTGCTACAAATGTACATCGGGGTAGGTCTACTTAACTTTTTACTTGTAAGTCTATGCAGACTACTTCTTAGTCATTGGCCTGTAGAATGTTTCTTTGCTTAATTGTCAATTAGGTGGAGTAATATCACAGTCAAAAAACATTACCATAAAAGAAAGATGCTGTAAATGCTCAGTGGGAACTTCTCCATTAATTTTGTTGAAAAACTGTAGACTATAAGGAATATTGAGAGAGAAAGAGACACATCCATCCACGTCTCAGACAAATATGTACTGTTCCGACAAGATATATTTAGAACAGATTTCTCTGGCATCCGAGTCACGACTTACTTTCCCTGTCATTTTCACAATGAAAGGAGAACGATGCTTTCTCCAGGATGAGTGGAAAAAGGTGGTGCCATTTGTAAAAGGCAGCGTAAAATCTACAGTAATTACTCACCTTTGTGCTATGATTCAGCCTTCTTCCCAAATATGCTTTGTTTCAGAACAAAGACATAAACAAAGCTGTATATATGCCTTAAATCAGAGCTTCTTTACCCAAAAATTACAGTAGAAACTTCCTCTGGCCATTAGTAGGATATACTGGCGATTTCCAAAAGCAGCTTAAAAAAAGAGAAATTGCATGCATATTTCATTTTATTCACAGCACTTAATCAGGAGCCTTATTAATTGAGGTAACGTATTTTCTGCAGTTCCCTTGGGAAGAGGGGTGTGTTTCCAGGGATACTAATGAGGGTCAGACTGCATCTTCACCAGATGTTCATAAATTACCTTCTCCTGCTTAGTTAAAACTGCGTGTTCTTTATTGTAGGAACAAATGGACAATTCAAACCTACTATGGCAAATGACAGGGGCCCATTTTTTACTTTGGAATGAACCAGGAGGAGATCTGAACCTCAGCCACTGCCCCTTACATCCTACCTGTAACTCGAGTGACAAGTTATTTCACTCAAAAAACGCAGCTTTCCAACCAAAATATACCAAGTGGGATCAAGCAGAGAAAGAGAAGATACCGATGTGAGAGAAAAGCTCATCAGAAGTTAAGTTTATAGCTGATTTTTTTTGCCTTGTTTGCTTATTCTATAAAAGGTAGATATTAATATGTATTGACCTTATGGGATGCTGCAAACTTCTAAATCTGAGGAAGTCGTGAAGTACTAGATCTGATTACTAAGTAACACATTTTTAAATTTAAATATGAATATCTAATTCCTTGTAGAATGTACAAACAAATGCGGTTAGGTAATTCTCATCTACAAACTTTCTGTGTAGTTGCTAACAATTTATCTCACAAAGTTTACTTGCTAATGAGCATCAAGGTATTTGTTTTTAAATTTCAAGAAGTGTTTCTGCTATTAAATGAGAAATTTTTAATGCCTGATTTAATGGAAATGAATGAGTCAGTCAGATACATCCAGGATAATAAGATCACTGCGATTACAAAAGCTGTGCAGAAATGTGGAGTTTTTTAACTTAATCTGGACATTCCTTCCTCAGCACATATTTCCAAATACATTACATTGTTGTTGATACATGCCATGTGTTCATGCTTTATTTCAGTTAATTCTTGCCACTGAAACCTAGCAGTTAGCAGAATTGCCAATTTTGCTACTAAAAGAGCAGTATTTTTACCAATATTTTCTATAAGTTTTGATGGAAGTTTGATCTTACAGCTGCAAATACAGACTGTTTGTTTAAGGTATCCACTTTTATGAGGGTTAAGAAGGGCCTGAAGCTGGAAGAAAGGAAGAAATGTGACCTTGTGATTATAAGGCTGAGATTTGGGGGATGGGACTTCATAGTGTTTATTTGGTGTACAAAAAGAGTGAGCATATTTGTAAAAATTTACCTGTTTTTTTTCCCCACTAGATTTCATTGAAATATTGATGCGTTTTCAATGTGAAAAAAAAATCAGCCGATGGTATTGCACTAGTTGATTGTCACTGATTGTCAACCTCTGCATGCAATTAGACATATATTATACTTAAACACATCAAACTGGGAAGAAAGTGCTAAGAAAACTCTAACAGAATCAATGGTGTTTTCCTCAAAAACATGCACTAGAGTAGTCTTAGACATAATTCAGTCATTTGTAGTTGCATCTTCCAAATGAAGAAAACCACTGCTCATTTATATTATGCCTGACTATGACTGGTTCTGTTTTTCAGTAAATAGAGTTTGTTTCATCTTAGAAAGCTGTAAGTAGTAAATTCAGCCATTTTGGGCATTCCTTTGCTTTCATATGAGACGCTATGTCAAGCTTTGCTGGCAGAGGACAGGCTGCAAACACTTATTAGAATACAAGGCTAAAGAGTAGGATTTGATGACATCTTTGCACAAAGAGTAAAATGAAGTCCTGATCCCCTAAAAACTGCAAAATGCAGGTAAACTTCTGTGAATTTTTTCAGCTCAAATAAATGGGGAAAATATGTTAAAAATGCAGAAATACTCATTAATTTTCAGGGTTGCTGAAATGCTTTGGTGGGCATTTGGCAATAAAACATTTCAACAATTCTTTTGTTGCAAAAAGAATTTTAAAAATTATTTAAAATACAAACACACAAGCTATTGTTTTGGATAAGGAAAATGTCACAAAAGTGACCCAAAGAGATTTTTTTTTTCTGCTTTATTTTGTGTTTGGGTTTTTTTTTCCCCAAATATTTCCATTCTATACATTTTTCTTTGGATCCAACATGAAGTGAATATTTTTCTGAGGTTTTCAATTAGTCTCTTGCCCCAAGTGCCATTATTGGCTGGCCACGGCAGTATTCTCCACCTGTGTTTTGGAAGGGCCCTGTAAGAACACAGTCAAAGTTGGTGCTCTGAGGACAAACACAGTACCATTTCACCCAGGGCTATTATTTAACATAACTGAGAAAAAGCAGGATCACAGCAGTTGGATTTCAGTTTCAGCCGCCCTTGGATATTGTTCTCAAACTTTTCTTCACAGTCATAAAACCCAGTCAGTGTTGTGCTGTGTTTTAGTATGGAAGAGACCACCGCTAAGCATACCTGTGATGCAATCTGTGTAAATTCTTAATGTGTGATAAAAAGTCCTGCATACCTGAATGCGACACGATTGACGGAATTGCTCTTACCTCTTTTACTAGGAAGAAACACACAGTATTTTCCAAACTACTCTCTCTTTGTTGGTGTTTCCTCTTGTATTTCTAGCACAGTGGGACACTTTCGGATACCTCTGTATTTACCATAGTCACAATTGTTATCCTGGGCTAAAAGTTAGGATGTTAGTTTTGCTGTTTTCAGTAATTCCTGAAAGTTTAAAATTTTCCTCATTTTAGAATGAAGAAAATTCTGGCTTATGACCACTAATTTCCACTAATAATTAGCCGTGTTAATATAAATGTTATTTCAAAAAACAAACAAGTAGATAAAATACTATGTTTTAAATGGATAGACAACCATACGGAGAGTTGTTTTAAGGAAAGCTGATCTGAAACCATTTCCTCTTATGTATTCTGAAAGGGTTTTTTGCTAACTTATCAGCTGCAAAATACAATGGCCAAAATTAATCATCAGTTGAAAACTGCTGTAAGCCAGAAATAGTTTAGGTGATAAACCAACAGGTTCTGGATTTTTGGGGTGCTTTGGTTTGGTTTTTTAAAGTTTTTGTTGTTTGTTTTTTTAATTAAAACCTGAGGCAGGCACCACTCAACAATGCAATTTGCAATGTAAAAGTTTTACCAGCAAGTCTGTAACCAAGTAAAGTTTAATGCTTACACTTGATACACTGCATTTTTGAGGGCAAAACATGAAAAAGTTCTTTCAAAAAAGTCAAAAGGCTGCAAGCAAGCCCTGAAGGAAACCTTCATTGAGTCCTTTTGTTATACTAGAGCACTAATAACCAGTAATAAGTTTCCCGGAGAAGAATTCCCCCAGCATTTTAGGGGAATCAGGTGAAAACGGAAAGCAGCTAAATTTGTGTCTCACCTCTGAAACTCTTAAACTGCCTCCAGATTCAAGCGGGAAGTTCGTGACTTGTTCTTACCTCTTCTCAGGACCATGCCCGGATCTGAACTGCAACACCGATAAACACCAGGGGCTCCTGAGCCAGAACTTTTTCTATACTTACTAGTGCCAAAAGGGAAAACAATGTATGTAATTAAGATGAAAAGTCAGGGAGAGGAAGAGAGAAAAAGAGGCACTTACAATCCCAACGCATAGCTTCTCAAGGACACATGGGGACTGCTCCCTTCATCCAAGGAAATCTACAGATTTGGAATCTGAAATGTAAAATATTATGGTACTAGCTCAGATTTTCACTTCTTGTTCATCTCCACTCATGTTTGCAATGTCTTGGTTTTATTCTCTTGGATTAGAGTGCATTCTAATCACTATATCTTTTATCATGAGTTTTTCCTCTTTCAAAACTTTCTCTACAACGAAGAGGATCAACAGGAGGGAATGGGATTTAGATGCTCTAATATGCCATTTCTGTTTTTCTAATACTGAAGTCCTAAGAGTTGAGGTAGAACTTCAGAAAAGAGAAGTATTTGAGTGAACAGCTCTGCCTTTGAGTGAGTCTTTTGGTGTCTGTGTGCTGTTAGATGTTGTTCCAAGCCCCTCTCCCTGCAGGATACAAGGCTAAGAAGGATTACTCAATCACCAAAACCCCACTGGCTCGGCTTATGACACAGAATCCTCTGAACTCACTGGGGAAGTAGATGTGTCTGGGGTGCTTCAGACCCAGTTTTTGTCTCTCTTGGTATTTTAGTTGGGAAAAATGCGTTCAAAGGTGAGCCCTGCAACAAAAGGGGCAGTGGAAATACGAACTGCTGCCAGAAGCAGATTTATCCAGCAGCCAGAAATGACAGTTAGGCTAATCCCAGGATGAAATATAAATAGCACAGACTTCTTTTCTCACGCAGGAATCCCTATGCCACCGAGTCTTTTCCATAGTCAAGCAGCAGACTGACGGGCTCTTCTTTCCATACCATTGGTCTGTGGTTTGAGCGAAACTCCAGGGTTTGTTTCCCCATTTGTAAAACCAGAGATACTCATACTTATTAATCAAACAGGAGTCTACTGACTGCTAAAGCTTTCAAAGTGGTATTTTTCAAAAGAGGGGGAAGTATCATTATTTTTAAAATTGCGGATTTCACAGATGTTGATTTCTGCTTTAATGCAATTTGTGATAATTTCAGCTTCTGACTCCGTTCTTGCACAAAATGCTGGATCTGCAACAGAATTACAACTGTTTTTAAAAGAGATAGTCCACTCATTCTCCTAGTTATTAGTGGCAAAAATATACATTACCATTGGTAATATGCAATGCTTTCTGATACAGTTTTTATGATTGCTTCCATCAGGCCAAAAATTGCTCCCATTTGATGTAAACAAGGTCGTCTGGAAGTTTCTAGCTGCTTTATGATTTGAATAACTCAGCACTCACATTGGGACCTCAAGGTAATAGAACATGTACGGACCAGTGACAAAAAAACCCTGCTCTAGTGTATTTGAGTACTAATTAGAAACAAATGAACATTGGAAAAGGCACATCTCGTTCAGTGGGTGGAAGGTAGAAGCACAAATCAGGTAATTTGTCCAGAAGTTTGAGATCAAGGAAGAAATTAGACTTGCAAACCTGGATCATAGTTCCGTGAGCACATCTGTCCTCACCTTTCACAGCACAACACCTGACCATCAGTTCTCTAAACCAGTGAATTCCAAAAGAGCAAAAACATACCTGTGCAAAATACCTGACAGCTTTCTTGCCCTTTACTTTGCATCTAGGCAGACATTTGAACCTAAAAATCATAGGATTGTAAAATCATGGAATGATTTTAGTTGGAAGGGACCTTAAAGATCATCCAATTCCAACCCCTGCCCTGGGCAGGGACACCTCCCACCAGGCCAGGTTGCTCCAAGCCCCATCCAGCCTGGCCTTGAACCCCTCCAGGGATGGGGCAGCCACAGCTTCTCTGGGCAACCTGGGCCAGGCTCTCACCACCCTCACAGCAAAGAATTCCTTCCCGATATCTCATCTAAATCTCCCTTCTTTCAGTTTAAAACTGTTCCCTGCTTGTCCTATGGCCCATGCCCTGATCTAGAGTCCCTCCCCATCTCTCCTGGAGCCCCTTGAGGGACTGGAAGGGGCTCTAAGGTCTCGTCGGAGCCTTCTCTTCTCCAGGCTGAACAAAAGAAAAAAAACAATGCACTATTGGTAAATGATCTGTGATGCGTGAGGCCATTGACTGACTTACTAAATGCTATTGACACAGTGGTTCGGCTTTTCTGCCTGGAATACAGTCCCCGCCTCTTGCTCTTGCATGTGTGTAAAGGAATGTTATATGAAATGCAATTCAACAGTCGTAGCTGACACTGAATACCAAAAATGCAGTCTGTGTTGAGGCCATGAAGGCGTCTTCCATTACGGCAGACATTTTCCAGCGTTTCCCAGGACTGATTCCAGAGCATTGAGTGTTCTGTCTTATCTTAAGGTAAAGGGTCTTATCTCTGGTGTGGGTGAAAATGGCTGGTATTTTTCTACCATCCATCACACTTCTTTCATCTCTTCATGTATGTATTTTTATTGTGAGAGAATCAAGCCACCTTTCTCTTCCAAAGGTCAATAATTGTCGAGAACTGGGAGACCTCAAAAGCATTAATCAAGGAAATGGCAACCTCATGGATTTAGCTATATGACTGATGTCTCTATCCTTGTTCTTTATTCCACATCCTTACAGCTATAGAACCTGCCTGTGTCAGAAATGAGCACTGGTTATCTGTGTTTTAACAGGTAGGGACCCAAACACAGCGACCTGTCTGGAACTCTGCAGTACGGTTTGTCCTGAAGACAGATATTTCACATCAACATCATTTCTTTGTGCTCTGTGAAATTGTATTGGGGAGTGCAGTGTGTACCTCTGGAGAACTTCAGTGGTGAGAAGAGGAGGTGGCAAAGTACCTGGGTGCTTCGCAAAGTGGCAAGGAACCTGTGAGGTACGCAAAGCCTTTCATTACTTCTGTATAGTCCCCTGAGATACATGCCTACAAGAAGGAGGCCTGAAGCCCCAACCCAAGGTCAGTATAAGGAGATTTTGGAAGTTATTATTTCATGCTTCACCAGAATAGCTGTGTTTAACTTCTTTGCCTGTCAACAATTACTGCCATTTATCACCTAATAACAGCTAGCACCATTCAGTTTTCCTTTAGATTTGCTGAATCAAATGTTAAACAAAGAGACAGAAAGATGGAATCTAAGTCTAGGTCTCTAGACACACACTAGGAAGAGGCATTTTTTTTAGTGGAGACATCAACTGATTGCACTGTAAGATGAATGTAAGGGTTTCTTTCCTGCTCGATAGTGATTTCAGGTTTCTTTCTTCTTCCTGCAGTAACATATGTCTAATCACTAGACCCTCTAGTGTTTCTGTGGTCAATTAAGGGAGATGAAGAGAGAAAAAGTTCAGGAATTATGGGTTAGTTCTTGGCTACGTTTTCCTACAAACCTTGTGACTTTCATAAAAATGCCACACAATCCCTGTGCCTCACAGGGACTCCTAATTCCCTTTAGCATCTCCAAATGAGATTTGATTGCTGAAGTTCTTTTCTGATCCTCCATGTATGACTGAATTTCATCCCTGTGCAGGACTGTTGCTGACAAAACAATCTCCTCTGCTTTGTCCAATTTGGCTGTAAATGACTAAATCAATGTGACCTTCAGAAAAATCTCCTAGATGATTATTCTGTAGCCTTAACTGCCAACATGAAGCACTTCCCACTTATCAGAACTCTTCACAAAAATGGATTCGCTAATTGAACAAACGGCTGTTTATTTCAGAGGTGGGGAAACTGAGATAGTTCCTTATACAACACAGAGAATAACTTTTGGAATATTGCTAAGAAATTTAATATACTGTTACAGTCACGCTCAGGTCCTGCCAGAACATATACTGTGCAAAATCCCATTTTTCTCCTTGGCTGCTAAGCCACTCTGCAACTTTATATCCATTCTATTATTATTAGCCTCTAACTCAGTTATGGCAGAACAGCTTTCCCAAGCTCTGATCTCTTGAAGACCTCAGGCCCAGACTACAAACATACACAACTGTTTACTTTTTAATGAATAGGCCCACTGAGGGTATGGAGAATCAGGGCATGTTTAACATTACATTTCAAAGAATTTAGTGGGATAAAAATGGATTAACATCCTTAGTGCTACTAGTTACTACAAAATTCCAAGCTGCACTCCTTGGGATATAACCCTATCTTTAGCTAGCCCTGGATTAGAGAAGAACTTTGCACTAAGCATGTACTGCAGCGTACAGTGCTTGAATAAGTATCCTTTGCCTTTCCCTGATGCATCTGTTACAGGTGACTGCTGAAAAGGAGGCAGAAAAACTGGAATCTGTCATCTTAACTAGTATGGCAGCTCCTGTGCTGCTACTGACATCAGTGTCAAAGGATATCTTGGATAGGTTTTACGTTTCGATTCTAGATGACCACTCTGGCCATGAGGAAAGGCAAAAGTAGTTTCAGAGAGAGTCTCTGCTCTGCAGGACTTAGCTAGACAGGCTTTTTAGGGCAATGAGAAAAAAAACACCATTTCCTAGTTTTGCTAAAGAGCTACAAAAGATATTTCATTTCAGATTCTGCTTTCTTCTTCCATTTTCTTTGGTGCCTCATTAAATAAAACTTTTAAAGGCAGCTCAGTAGATCAGACATTAGAAGAGCCTTACTAATTTAATCCCTTTTATGAATATTTGTCATTTCTCTCTTCTTCTTTTCCTTCCCAACACACTTGCCAAAAGCCATTTTAACTCCTACACATAGACACAACATTTTGGTCATTCTTTTTTCATATGCTTTTCCCTACAAGCAGTAACCGACTCCATAGTGTTCTCTTTTCCCCTCTTTTTTCCCCTTTTCCAAATATTTCTAATCCTTCCTTTACCAAGCCACGTTGGTAGTTTTCACATCGGCATTTAGAGCTGAGCAAGTAATTTGCAATGATTAATACACTCAAACAGAGCTTTTTTTTTCCACTTGGGGATTGCTTGCAAGAAAATCTTGTTCTGAATTGTATTAGATGCTTGAACACTTCTGATATCTTTTAAATTTTGTTAGTCTCTGGTTGATCACATATTTATGCTGCCTGCTTTGTGACAAATTGGGGAAAAAAAAGTCAGGTAGGACTGATCGTTTCATATGATTTTATGCGGCAAAACTCTGGAGTCATAGGTGTGGAACACATGGGCTAAAGTATGAGTGAAAATACTAATTCATAAAGCTCAACATATTCACAAGAATTTTATTCTCTTAGTCGTTCTACTCTTTCCATGCTCTTGATTGTTGGAATTTTAGCCGATGGTGGCTTTCAGCGCAATGCTTTCTCATGATACCCTAAGTCTCTCTCCACAACCATGCACGTGGATCCTTCTTCCAGTCATCCTTGTTCAGTCTGTTTCTGATTGATTTGGAGAGCAGTAACACTGCAGGAGCCCAGACAACATTTTTCACAGGCTACATCGAAGCAATTTCCAAATGGACAGTTTACAATGAGCCGTTATATTTCCTCTGTTCTCAAGGAGTGAGGCCAGCACACAAAGTCAAGAGAGAAATAACAGTGGCAGCAAAGTACCACTGCACAATTATTGAGGTCTTGATTAACCCCAAAATATTTGGCTCCTCTCTTTTTGAATTAAGAACCCGGGTATTTTCTCATCTTTCCAAAATACTTAAAGCTCAAAGTTCTTGAAGTTTCAAGAACCTGAACTTTCCATATCTCATTAATGAAGTTTCTTCATTTACAGCACTTGCTACACAGAAAGGAATAAAGCATCTGGAAAGGCAGTAAGCGTGCAAAGAAATCATTGAGGTCTACACATAAGCTTTCTTATAAAGGAAGAAATTTTGATCAGGGAAATGTAGTCTGGGAAATGCAGTTGATCAGCATTGCTCAATGACCGTATGTATCACTGGGACTTGAGCTAGCATTCTGCCTGCAGCTTTCAAGATTCAATTCTACTTGAAAATCAGGGTTTCTAGTGCAGTCTGGTGGCTAAATCTGGGGAAAGAAGATGAGAAGAGACAAAATGGAGAGGTGAGGAGTCTGTGTCCTAGTCCCTGTTCTGCTACAGAGCTGCTGTGTCACCTTGGACAAGACACTTAACATCCACGCGTTATTGCTTCCATTGCTAAATTAGATCGGGCTGACCTGCCTTTGAGGGGGCTGTGAGCTTCAATTTTTTAACATCTCGGTACAGAACCACTCAAAACTGCAAAATAGAGGCTTTTGGTGTTGTAACTAAAAAACCGAGGCTTGAGTTTAGTAAAAATTAAAACTCAGCACTTTTTTTTTGTAGCCCTAGGGATGATGACATAGATCCACCTGAGTAAGTGGAAGACTCTGAGGGACGGGAAGAGACTAACAATTCACAGGATAAATGAATGAACAGAAACACCCGGCACAAGTTTTCCTAGCTGTCCCCACCTCTGTGACTTTGATTAATAGGGAGCAATGAAGTAAACAGTGCTGGAGGACAAACCGGGTAGCAAAGAATTGTAACTGACAATTTGCTGCTAAAATACATAGTCCCTTGTAAAACCTATTGATTAATGGAGTCCCTCTACTAGCATTTAAAAAATACATACACACCAGAGGGAAACAAAATCGAGTAAATACTCTCATTAGGAAACTCAGCATCATGAGGCATTTAATCTATCTGCTATTCAGCAACAGCAGCACGTGCAAGTAACTTCTCTCTTTTGTTATTACTCACACATTAATCATCAGATGACAAATGAAAGACCAAACGGAGGAGGGATAAGCCTGTTTCTCTCTTGATGCAGCAGCTGAGGAGGGGAGTGAACCCACCAGGGAGGGGAGCAAAGCAGCAAGGGGTGGGGGCACTGAGGATGGACGAGGTGCCACCTTCTTCTGGCAGTGATGAGGGTGCCATCAGCAGGCCCCTGAAGTCACCTTCCCCTGCCAGCCCAAGTTTTTGGTACAACACTGCCATCTAACGCCTCCAGCTCCAGATCTGAAGAAGGTTGGGATATTACAAGGTGGTCTGTCTTGTCAGATTGTCCCAGACCTACAGTATCCCCACTAGCCCAACGCTACAAAAGTTATATCCTAGACCCATCCTTCGACCTTCCAGCCCGTATTATAATGACAGGCTAAAGGCTGTGCAATGAAAGATAAGCCAATCCGGCTGGACATTGGCAGACAAGGCAATACGAAAGAGGAGAGACACTCTAAATGTTCTGTTCTGTCTAAACCCTTCCGAATTAACCTGCATTAACCTTTTAAAAACCAAGCTGAATGGGAGATTTATTCAAAAGGCTTACAATGGAGGAACCTGAAAAGCTGACTTCAGATGGCTACCGCACTAGAGCAATGCTAAGTAATCCAAAGGTCAAAGGAGGGAGAGGCTTTCTTGTACAAATTACTGTCTCATTAACAGAACACTAAATCACTCTGAAGTGATACTTTAGCTGAGTGTAAACACAGGCAAATGGTCTTCCCACTTCTAAAACAGGCTGTTTGCAAAGTTGACCCACTGCTTGCTATTCAGCCTGGAATGCACATTTCTTAATTCATTATTGCACACCATTTATAGATAGATAAACAGAGATATTTAGCAATAAATCTCAGAGTTTAGGCCATCATTTTTGGATCTGCAACTGTCATCTTCCCCCCTGGCAAAAGAACATTTTGTTTCCTTGATTTTAATTCTGTTACAAGGGCTTGCCTTCCCCAATTTATATTGCGTGCCCATTGTTTTTGTCTTTTCATTTTATTATTTTTAAAAAAAGGAGGAGGAGAATAGAGGAAAAGAAAAGGAAAAACACCAAACAAAAAGTGAAAAGAATTGACAGAAACAGAAATTTGGTAGTGACACTAAATAATTAAACCCAAAACTCGGAGTACTTCAAAGAAATGTTTAAAGCAGCCGCAATCCCAATGACAGACAGAGTTGTATCCTTGGTCAGTAAAACTTAATGTGAATTTCACCTTCTTCCAGCAAAGCCCAGGATACGACCAGTGAGTCTCTATGAGCTCCATTATTACTGGCACAGCGAAGATTTATCTATTATTTGTAAATATTTGTGACAGAAACTTCTGTATTCTGTTATATATGGGGGTTTTACTTCATCAATGATACCATAACGTTGACGGAGAAGGCTTTATTTGTAATAGTCCCTAGGGAATATTTCTTCCATAGAGTTGTCCGGTTGCTTTTTGACATTGCAAGCTTAGATAGGCCCAAATCATAGTATCATCTTTAATTGTAAATTGTCTTGAATTTGTAAAAATAGATGAGCACCTGGCTGAAAAGCCTGACCTCAGCTCTTTCACCTCTGAAAAAATGCAAATTCAGGTTGTTTTTTACCAAATTGTTGCAAGAAAAAATAATAAGAATATTGATATTCAAGTTTTCAGTAATAAACATTAATTTTTCAATTTTAAGTTGATATTTTTAATTCAAATCAGTTTTTATTCCAAAGGAGCTTTTTTCCTAATGCTTTGGAAGCTCAAACCCAAATATGTTTAAACATTTCAATTTTCCATGAAATTCAGGAAAATGCACTTAGCATTTTGACCAGAGGTATTATTTCTTAATTTTTAAAACTTTCAGACAACCAAAAGGAATAATTTAGTTACAGATATTCGGCTGTTGGCAACACTTCATGTATTTCTGTAGGAACATGGGAATCTGGTGAACTGCAGCTGCAACCTTGGCACGTTCAGAAATTACCCAAAATCTGTCTGAATCTTCGGGCAATGACTTTACCGTTAGGTGCAGTGAGCACGGAAATGAAGATGGATTCTCCTTCCCTTCAACACTGGGATGCTGGATGCTGTTGGTTTCCCAGAGAGGAAAAACTGAACTTTGCAGCACAGGTGACAATAACATCCCTCGGCTCCAGGTGCCACCTGGACTCCAGGCAGGGTGTCAGAGGTTTGTTACTTCACCAACATGCAAGAAGTTCTGCCAAACTCCTCAGCGGTGCCTCTACAAGGCTCTAGTCCTAGTCGGTACCACAAGCGTGTCAGTCGGTCTGTAAACAAAAAACCATGAGAAAAAGAACACCAAAGTGGTTAGACATGAGTCAATATGGCTAACTCTATGACAGCTTCTGCCTCATGAGAAAAAAAATATCAGAGGGGGCATATTCACAGCCTCTACTCCTAGTGCCTCCACAGCAGTTTTGGCAGCTGGTCATGTAGCATTCATTTCTTCCAAGCCAGCTTGAGCTCACACTCTGGCAGTTCTGATCTGTAGCCTTCCAGATTAATACAGCACAAACAGCTTCAATTATCACAGTTCACATCAAAAGATTTTAGAGGAAGGATAATTGACTCAAACTGTGCCACTGAGAGAGAGAGAGACATACACGCGGTGCCATCAGAGTGTGGTATTTGAAAGTTCCCAGAAATCACAACAGATTACTAAAAAACACAACAAATTTCGTTTTTTAAGATGTTCAGCCTGGTAACATGTGAATTTATGCTTCTTATTCTCCTTACACATTCTAGCTGTCAGTCAATGGAAAAACCATAGACTTTTTAATGTAGATTCAAAAAGGAAGGAAAGGGGTTTTTAAAAATACATTCGGAACAAAGTTCTATTCCAGTAAAAACACATATTCTGTGAAATACAAAGCTCATTTTGCAAAGATGAGAACTTCAATGTCCATCTGAAACAAGTAGTGAGAAAAGATCTGCACCCAGAGAATAACTATCTGCAGAGCAATATGTCTCCTTTTACTATACACTTTTAAAATTCTGCTTGAAATAACAACAGTTCTGGAAATCTTAAGAATATTTCTCATTACCAAAATTTTTCAGTATGTAGAATAGCAAACCAACAAAACATTGTCCACTGATTTCTAGGATCAAATTGTGAGTTCTGGATCTCAGAAGATCACTGTGTAAGTGGGAGCAAAAGAAAAATGACTGGGCTACGTAACGTGTAGAAAAACACAGATCTTAGAGAATTAAACACATTTTGTGATGTGTTTGGTTTCTCTCATTGTGTAGCTCCACATAAATTCACTGGAATGTGTGCTACAATAAACGTGACAAGGGCCAAGGCAGCAGCACAGGGAACGCTGATAGATACAAACACTTGCAGCGCTTATGCTGAGAAAAACACATCGGTATATCTGTCTGGAATTCTGTAAGGCCTTTGACACGGTCCCCCACAACATCCTGCTGGCCAAATTGGAGGGGTACGGATTTGATGGGTGGACTGTCCAGTGGATAAGGAACTGGCTGGATGGTCGCATCCAGAGGGTAGTACTCAATGGCTCGAAGTCCAGATGGAGAGCAGTCACAAGTGGTGTCCCTCAAGGGTCCGTGCTGGGACCGATACTGTTTAACATTTTTATCAATGATATAGACAGAAGGATTAAATGCACCATCAGCAAGTTTGCAGGTGACACCAAGCTGTGTGGTGTTGTTGATACACCAGAGGGATGGGATGTCATCCAGAAGGACCTGGACAGGCTGGAGAGGTGGGCCCAGGTGAACCTCATGAGGTTCAACAAGA
>VXAK01008730.1:12306-28814 GCA_013399435.1 Arenaria interpres | reverse complement strand
TTTTTCGGTTTGTTCTGGTTTGGTTTGGTTTGGTTTGGTTTGGTTTGGTTTGGTTTTTTTTTGTGGTTGGACTTGATGATCTCAAAGGTCCCTTCCAACCATGAATATTCTGTGATTCTGTGATTCTCAGAAAGGAATCCTTAGGCAGGAAGGCATCGGTAAGAGAACACCGCACACGAGTGACTGACAAACCATCTAAGAAAGCTGAGAATAAACTGAAATAGCCTTTCTTCCTCCACATCATAAAAACTCTGGCATCCTTCGTTTTGCTATTCAGTTTGGGAAAGTTTTTATCCTTGGAGAGAAGCCAGCTCCACTGATCGCAAGAAGCTGGATGGTTGCTGAGATCCAGAGCTGAAAGGGCAACTTCTACTGAGAGGAATGAAATTGCTGTGTGTGCTTTAGGGTGTGAACTGCTTCATAACCTCAGATTACCAGCCTAGCTTTCTGCCAGTTAAAGGCCACCGGTACCCGGGGAAAAGTGAGAAGGAGGACTGGAGGCTTAAGAGTTAAAAAAATTGCCCTTTCAGGATGCCTTTACTTTGTCCACCTTGCCCAGCTGTGATTCCGAGCTCTGAAGGATATGTCAGGCAAATAGTTGAGGGGTTTCCCTCCTTTCTACCTGTGCTGCATCGGAGCTTTTTGGCCCGTGTCACGCGTTTACCAAGAAATCCAATTCTTTTTCTTTAGCTCGTCTGAGTAACGAGGTTTGAACTGGGATACAGCCACGCTGCACCACCATCTTAGATCTCTCCTCAGTGAGTGCTAGAACTATTAGTTTTCTTTTGGGCTAAATTGCCGCAGTCTAGCAACTAATTGCGCTGGGACCATTTATACATGTTGGATTTATTATCTATGGTTACGTGGTTGGATCATTTTTCTGCATGCTGAAATGGACCATAATTGGGCTATTTTTCATAACAAATGGAGCGTGCCCGTACAGGAGGAGGTTGGCCTACATCAGGTTTTGCCTCACAATTTTTAACAGCTCCAGCAGGGAAGGGGTTTCAGTTCTCTGTTGGGGTCTTTCCAGACTAATGCTTCTCTGTTTGTTTAATGTCGCAGAAGTTGGTCTCTGTCATACAGTTACAAGTGATAAAGTGCAAATCCTGGTCATTTTTGCATTGCTTCTTTGGAAACAAGGTGAACAAATGAAGCCCAGAAAGAAGTATTACTGTAAGTGTTTGTATTCTCTATACTAACAAGACACTAGTGGCCCGGACCAGTGAGTCGCTTGTGAGAATATCTGGATTTATTTTATTTTAACACAAAATGGGAAGGTGATGCTTGGGAGGCATTCCAGCCTGGCAGTCCTACAATCCAAACTAATGCCTGATTTAAAGTGGACATCTCCAGCAAAAAAAAAAAGGGAATTAATGCATCGTGGTGATTAATAAATTCGGTATAGCAAGAGTACTGTTTTAGTACTATCAATGAAACCGTTTCCTGACCTGTGATGCCTCAGTTTTTCCTTTGCTTATGATGTGGTACAGGTCACCGGTGTGCTCCAGCAGAAAAGACACGTTTAAAACATTTCATGAAAATCAATCAGACTTTTCCTCTTTTGTTTGGGTTATGTTGTGCTGGTGGCTCTTTGGATAACGGCTAAGGAATAGCCGGACACACAGGGAGAACATCAGGCACCATCTTTATTCCTTTATGCCTTTACTCTCAAATAAGCTACTGGGTAGAGACGAGAGACACAGCAGGGTAGTCGCAATCAAATCTGCTTTCCAGCATATTCCCGTGCTCGGCATTCGTGTCTGCGCGTCACCAGTGTGTGCACGTTACAGTCTACTTAGGATCTTCATACAGTGGGATTACCCGGTAGGTTTTGTCATGGTGAGTTATGCCTTTCGTTCAGGTTGATTTCTTTAATTGTGGGGAGCACGAAGCACAAAGACAACTCCCACTTTTCTCTCTAACTCATCAATTCTGAAAGTCTGTTGCATAAAATGGTATTGAGCAAGCTTCAAGGGGGTCAAAACTGTGCAAAAACTTGGAGTGAAGTCATATTTCATCTGAGTGACTCTTTGGCATTAATTTCAGGTCACCATCTTCCTTTCCAAAGCATCCCTCTGTGTGTTGCTCATGGTGTGGTTTCTGTGCCCCACCTCCAAGAGTCTGGATTCCATAGAAAAAATACCTTTCCATGGAATAACTAAACCTTGCTGTCAGCGCATTTTAGTAATTCGCACAACAGAGCACTTTGCTGAAGTCTGAGAAAGGAAAAGAATGTATTTCTTACTTTGTTTATTTACTTGGATTCATACCAACACTATTTTTTAAACAAAGATCTAGAGCTCAAAGCAATGTTGTTGTCTATTAGAAATGTGTGCGCTAACGTGAACAAAACTCAGTGCACCTTCTTCCAAAAGTGGTCCGAATGAAACCAAGGTCTAATCAACCCCAGTCTTACCAGTTGGCACCCATACAGACACTGGCTCGTATCAGAATTGGTTTTGTTACTGTAATCTGCGTAGACCCGACCCAAAACCAGGGCTTCACTCCATTTGTATAAGGCTCCCCCAGGGAAGAGACTATGCTGTTGTATAAATCCATTGTAACTAACGGAGCTCTGTGGGAATGTGAGAAAATACAGAGAAAAATATAGCTTTCGTACAAGAAAAAGTCACTGGCCTCAGTTGCACAGGCAAATGATAAGAAGGGAAATTGAGGCACAAGGAAGCAAAATTACTTCTCCAGCCTGTATGTCAGTGGCAGAACTAGGAAAACAGTTCGGGTTTTTTTCAGTTTCCTAGTCTATTACTTTCCTTTACCATCTCCAGTTGTTGTATCCTACTGCCAGTAGGATACATAATGCATGGCAGAAAAGATGGGTTGTAGTTTGTCCTGAAGATCCATGGACTGGTAGCTGATAGTGAGGATGCTTCCCTGAGGACTCATTGATGGAAGGTCCTTTAAAACAAGGGTGCTTCAGCATGTTTGCTGATTGCAGCTATTGCACACTATTGCAAAGTCCTTCTGGTCTTCAGATTTGAAGCCGTAGGGGTCTTTATAGGTGCAAACCAACCTTATCTGATTTATGCTTCGTTTCAATGTACAATGTGTTGCATTACTTTTCCTCCCAAGTAACTCAGGCAGGGATGGCAGCAGCAATGTCCTACCACCTGAAAGAGGTGGTTGCAGTCTACCAGCCAGGAGAAAATTGTGCAGTAATTTTGGCATAAGAAGATCTAAGTGCAGTGAAGGATTTTGCAGCCCTTCATCTTCAGTTCCATGTCAGATAAAGAAAATATTGTGCACAACGCTGAGGAGCTGAGGGATTGCTGAAGTCAGAGAAATTGATAATTTATTTCCCTAACAATGCAACGAATGCACGACTGGGAGACACAGGTCAACAATTGCATGTTTCAAGTGCTACTGAAACTTCATTTCTGAAATTTTTTTCTCTCTTACCTAAAACAATTAAAGTTGCTGTAATTGATTGCACCAAGAACAAATTTAAGAGATGTAGAACTTCCCAGAGACGTAGCAGAGTTAGATTACCTCTTTCCACTAATGCTGTCTAATAAGTAGTTTTCAGTAACACACATTAGTTAACATTAGAAAATCTCTCAAAAATTAATCTAGCCCCAAATTTGTTTGTTCCAGCTGATCTGGTTTAATAATACTTAAACATGCACAGCATGCTTCTATTTGCCTTACATTATTTTAGTGGAAACCATTCACAGAAAACACCTTAAAAAGTGGTTCTTTTACAGGAAAAAAAAACTTGGCATTCTTACAGATGAGATCCATTCTTATTTTACATCAATTTACACTTCGCCGACTTTAACAATGCTTCTCCTTATTTTCACCAGTCTGAGGGAGCCCCGATCCAGGCCTTAAATTTATACTCATTTGTATGAATGTGTAGCTCACTCTGAGGTAGCTTAACAGACTCTGGCACGCCAACCGGCATGTATTTCTCACAGTTTCTTGCTCTTGCATTTTTATCACAAGCCCTGCAATTTTGGCTAGTTTTTTTTTTTTTTTCTTGAAATCCCAGTTTACAGGGTTATATTATTTTACAAGAAATTCAACTTTCAGTTCTCTTTTCAGCAAGTAAGCTTCAAGTTCTCATGGCTGCTAAGAGACATTTGGAAAGGTTAATCTGAAAGGATCAAACACTAGAAGGCAAATAATATAAAGATCCCAAGGGATATTACTTTTAAAATCTCATGATTTTTATACCAGTTTTATGAGATTAAATTGCAGCAGGGGAGATTGAGGTTAAACATTAAGAAAACCTTCTGCTGTAAGGATAGTTAAGTAGTAGGACAGTTTGTCTGAAGAGCTTAAGATTCTCCACCTGTGGAGGTTTTTAAGAGCAAACTGGACAGGTTTCTATCCAGGAATGTTTAAGCTCTCATTGATTCTGCCTTAAGAGGTGGAGTAGTAACATAAGGTCATGTAGTGAGGTCATCCCTTGCCCCATTTTCAGTCGTAATGATTTCTGTAGCCTGATTTACCATCTTGAACATGTTGGGTAACAATGATAAAAGCAAAATTGCTTCATCTAAACCACAGCAATCGCTACTGGTAGTGAACATTGTACCAATATAGCTTAGAAAAATCTGTATAAAACTCAATGTTAGCAAAAAAAAAGGAATGGATCCATTTTAAAAAGTTAGGGGTTTTCCCCAAAGTCCTTTCCATAGGGTCTAAGGGATCTCTATTGAGGATATATCTTTAAAGACTCTTAAACTGTATTTTATCAGCCCCAATAAATCCCAAACGGCCAGGTTTTTGTTTGGTTTTTTTTATTGTCTTCTGTTTTCTTATTTTGTTTTTATCTTATCATGATTTTATTTCTAGCATGCTCATATTTTTTAAATTTTATTGTATCCTGGTTTTACAAGTTCTGCTGCACAGTGGCCCAGCTGGCATTTAAGGCAGCAGCTTTCTTATATGAAAATAAGACAAGGTAACCTTGTTAGCAACTGGAAAAATCAGGTCAATAAATACTTTGGCAATGACTTTTGAGCTAATTTGCTGTGTGTGGACTCTCTTAGCTGTTAGCAAAGAATGAATGCAGTGCACAGCACATATAACACGTGCCCTTGATGTAAGAAATCCTCAGAAATAGCTAGAACTGTAAAAGAGAAGAGAAAGGTCTAGAGGAGTCGGGATATTGTTTCCTGCCCCGCAGCCTGCGATCAGAGCATGTGGCTGGAAGCCTTGGAATGCAGCAGGTATTCACTCCTGCAGACATCCCAATGACTATTTATCTCTCACCTCTCTCGTATGATATGCAGAAAAGCTACCTGAGGAACATTTTGTTGCAGCTGATAAATCAAGAATTGATATGGAGGAAAATGTCAGAAGCGTGCGTGGTTCCTGGCGTAACGCTGAATCTGTGACGTTCTGCAGTCATTCAGGGCATTGAATGAAGCAAAGGCCCTATACAGAAAAAATACATATATCAAAGCTTCTGCTACAGTGCATATTTATAACACAAAGAAAAGTTGCATTAAAGCTTTCCCAAGTTAATCAAGTATTATTTAGCTTTGCCATGCTTCATGATGAAGCCTAAATACTATTACTCTGCAGGCTTTCTCAAGAAAAGAAAAATATGCACAAGTCTTAACATGCTCCTCCCGCCATTGCCAATAGGATTTTATTATCAGTCTTCAAAACAGACCTTTGTCCTTGGAACTTATTTATTACTTATTTAATCCTGAGGAGTCTTTTTTTTTGTATTTTTATATTTATTGTTATTTCTTAACGGGCAGAAAGTTATTTACAGTCGGTCTAGTGTGCCTGAGGGAGCACAGTGAAACCATCTTATCTTTCTGCATCACAGAAGCTGATGTATTCCTAAGCTCCAGATCTTGTGCTCTGTAGGCAGAAAAAAAACATCTATGATGAGCCAAGAAATGGTTACAAGAACTCCTAAAGGTGGTCTTCTGAGGCCTGCTTCTGACTCCAAGCACTGCCAGTTACTTCTGCTCTTTCTGTGCCTGCTAATACCATTCCCTCAGCAGATCCTATGAATTTCTGAGGCATTGCTGTGCTTCTGGTCCTTTCAGTTGGGCACAAGTTTATGGTGTAACCAAATCAACAAAAAAAGCAAGTTGTAAACTGCAAATGCAACGTGGTCTGTCTCAGCCTCAAATAATAGAATCACACAGATCATAGAATCACAGAATGATTGGAGTTGGAAGGGACCTCAAAGATCATCCAGTGCCACCCCCTGCCCTGGGCAGGGACACCTCCCACCAGACCAGGTTGCTCCAAGCCCCATCCAGCCTGGCCTTGAACCCCTCCAGGGATGGGGCAGCCACAGCTTCTCTGGGCAACCTGGGCCAGTGCTTCACCACCCTCACAATAAAGAATTTCTTCCTGAGATCTCATCTAAATCTCCCCTCTTCCAATTTAAAACCATTACCCCTTGTCCCGTGACTCCACTTCCTGACAAAGAGTCCCTCCCCAGCTCTCCTGTAGCTCCCTTCAGGTATTGAAAGGCCACTATAAGGTCTCCCCAGAACCTTCTCTTCTCCAGGCTGAACAACCCCAGCTCTCTCAGTCTGTCTTCACAGGGGAGGTGCGCCAGCCCTCGGATCATCTTGGTGGCCCTCTGCTGGGCCCGTACCCACAGCTTCTCAGGGCAACCTGGGCCAGAGTCTCACCACCCTCACAGGGAAGAATTTCTTCCTGAGATGTCATCTAAATTTCCCCTCTTTCAGTTTAAAACCGTTACCTCTCACCGTATTAGAGAAGCTGTGAATCTCAGCTTTTAAATAAAAGGGATGTTATAACCAACTTTTTGCACTTGTCCTGTTCCTACCTTTAAAGTCCCAAACCGGGCACTGAAGAATTCAAAAGCATCTGTTTTATAATGTGGGCATGATCATGCTATTAATTCAATTGCCATTTGTCAGCTCTGGTCAAGAAGAGTGCTTCCTGGTACTCCATTCACTGAAGAGTGCAGTCAAGTACAGGCACTCCATTCACAAATATTCATAAAATACCTTCTTTTATTTTAGTTTTAATATTTCTTGCATCCAAACCAGCCTCCCCCAACCACCCTCTTTCAACTGTGCACATGTATCCACATCCATCCCTCCAGTCTCTGCTTTATGGAAAAGAAACAAGCAGTACGAATTCTTGCACCAGCTATAGTTCAGTGTTTGCTAATAATAAAAGAATCTGGCTACCTCAGGAACTCTTACACACTTTTTATCCCTAGAGGGGGAAAAAAGTTAGTGAAAATCAATAGAAATGCTTTTTCTTTTGCAATATCAAAGCTAATGCTGTTCAATGGAAAAGGCTCAGCCTTTCATAAATTTCTTCCTCAACATCTCCCCTCTGAAACTTCACACGGTCTTTGGAGAATTGTAAAAAGTCAGCCTAAATATAAATAAAGAAATATGTAACATTCTTAGGAAGGGTTATAAAAATGAATCAAAGCAATATGGCTCTTGTTCCTCCAGCAAATACACCAAAAACACAGTAGGCATTTCCTAGTAAAAATGTAATTTGTTAGATACACAAGAGAAGACAAAGAGCTAAAATCTGCCTCTCTAAATCCGAAGTAAACATTTTGTCATCCCAAGCCCTCTGCCTCAGCTCCGTACTGTTACCTGAGACGAGATATTTGGCTCAAAAGATAGATTATGCAGTTG
This sequence comes from Arenaria interpres, assembly GCA_013399435.1. Classification (NCBI taxonomy): domain Eukaryota; kingdom Metazoa; phylum Chordata; class Aves; order Charadriiformes; family Scolopacidae; genus Arenaria; species Arenaria interpres. Next base: position 21,183 of record VXAK01008730.1, on the reverse strand, counting down.
CTGTGCCTCCCTCTGATTTTGAACGACAGTGAAGTCCGTAGTTTACAACTCTCCTTTTTCCCTACAATGTAAATTTCTAATGGTGCCACCGAAGTCCATGGATTTACTGCGAACAAAGTATAAGCCATAAAATTCACTTTCTCATCTCCGAATGCGTTTAACATAAGAATAAATAAATTACTTCTTAGGGGGAGGAGGGGAATCTGTTTCAGAGCATTTTATTTAGTTTTAAGGTAAATAGAAGAATTAGAACACTGTAAATCAATCTCTGTAACATTCCAATTGTTGATTAGCCTTAATGGGGGTGGATTAGGAGGGTGAATAGAGTAGAAGAGCCAAGAGTTGATGCAGACCTGAAATAAGGCATGAAGGCAAAAGCAGGACTTAAGTAGAGACTAGAGCAAGAAAGTTGGTTCAGAAAAAAAGCAAAAAACAGGAAGAAGCCTCAAGAAGGCATTTTGCTGCACCCAGAGCTAAAAGATGTAAGACAGGAGGGTCCATCTCCAAAAGGTCAAACAAGCCCCCTTCAGGGGCATCCCTCTGATGTAATGATATTCTGGGAATGACAACAGCTGTTACTCATAGACGCTGCCCACCTCCTCCCAAGTCACAGGCAATGGGACAAGAGGAAACTGCCTCAAGTTGTGCCAGGGGAGGTTCAGATTGAATATCAGGAAAAATTTTACACTGAAAAGGTTATGAGACATTGGAATGGGCTGCCCAGGGAAGTGGTCGAGGCACCATCCCTGGAGGTTTTCAAAAGACAGGTTGACATAGCGCTTAGAGACACGTTTCAGTGATGGCTTTTTTTAATCAGAGTTAGGTTGATGGTTGGACCAGGTCATCTTAAAGGTCCCTTCCAACCTAGACAATTCTATGATTTTATGATTCCATAAAGCCACTGTGACCCTAATTTTTCACCTTGAGCTCTTCTGATGATGTCATTGGTCAACTCCTGGCAGAGAAGTACGCAATAGTGCTTTTCTTTTTAAGAAGTCTTAATGTCATATGCTATTGGTGGCCTGACTCCAATCCAACTCTCTTCAAAAATAATGAATTGTCAACAATCTGTGTTTTATATTGCTGTGCATGTGCAGGGTCAGGATGGAATGCAAGCCCAAGTCCTCTCCCTGTTCCAGTTCTAGAATTGTTTGAAGGTGATAGAATAGCATTAGCATCTTCTTTGTTGAAGTGATTAATTGATTAATAATGTCAGCCGAGTGCACATAGTGATGTGTTTGACAAGCCTATTAATCATCCAGGTATTGTAGCACGGGATTAGGAGCACAGACCCCAGGGAAGGGTCAAAGTTAGAAGTCAGGAAGGCATTTAGCAACCACAGGAGAAGATGGAGACTCCCAAGAGGTGAAAGGAAAAGAATATCATTAAACATTTGAGCAATGCGAAATAGCTTCTAATACTTTTCTTCTAAATTCTAATTTGAGAACTTCAAGGAACAGGAGAAACCAACAGAAGAAACTAACAGAATGCTTTCCTTGTGCAGAGACTCAAAAGCATTGAATATAGATATAGAAAAGAAAACATGTTTCAATAACCAGCCAAGGAGGAAAATTCGGGCCATATGGCTGGTGCCAAACAACTATCTAAAATACACGCACCAGCCTGTGCCCTTATGCCATCAGTGAACATGTTCACATTATTTAACACTCCTCTAGGGAACTACTGAAGACTGTTATTTGGATTTGTTTTGGGCCATGAGCTGTTTGTTTGGAAAATAAAACATTTTTTATGGTATCAAGATTAAAAAGATTTAGTGACATTTTTGTCTGGGAGAAAGCCAACATCTAAACACTCCCAGGAGGTCTTGGGGGAGAGGGAGAGCTGTTGGGCTCAGGGCGAAAGAAACCAAACAATCTCAAACCACAGAAAATTCAAGGAAAAAGTATACATTGGAGTTAATGCAGAAAGCTGAGCAGACAAACCCTGGTAATTTTGAGATCAACACTGTCCTTAAGAAAAAGAAACAGAGGTGAGGAATTCATACTTAACTGGAAATTGCCACATAAGAAGGTGCCAGTTTGCGCTGTGACGTGCAAAACAACAGGTCGGGTTAAAAACCTTCAGGAAATAATTTAGGCTATTAGCACAGATTGGTTGGTCATTTCCCAAATCAAAGCTCCAGTCCTAGGTGATACGTTACTTCAATCGTGACACATTACTTGTCGGAGCAAACTAAAGAAAAAGGATCTTGAAGGTCATTGAGGGACTAAAAATCTAAAAAAACCCCAATTCTTACTGGTACAGAAACTTTTTATGAATAATAATGCTAGGAATATTGGCTTGGCGTGTTACAAATGCCAAATAACCAAACCAGCAGGAAAGCTATGCTGGTCGCACATGAAAAAATTGCCCCCTGAAGCAAAGTAGGCACAGATTTGTTTCTGTCAGCTACAAAACTCGGAACTCATTCTGGATCATTTTTCTTACTTCCCCAAGAGACTGCAACTAGATAATATTATATACAGGCATTTGTTCAAATCTGGGGGTTTTGCTAGACATTACGCAGCTGATATCGGGAGCCATTTAAAGGCATATAGAGTTCAGGAAGTTTCCGGTGAACTTTTCACCAATGGGCCGGGAGCAATATAAATGGCATTAAAAAGACAGAAGTCAGATTCCTTTAGGTACCTACAGGGCAGAAGCAATGAAATCTGTTTTCTCATCTGTAGAAAAGGAAATTTGTAACCTTAGAAACCTCGCTGAAGTCTCAGGATATTTGGACGTAGACAACTCAGGAGGGACAAGACAAAAAAGTCGGTATGAACTGAGTATGGAAGCCACTCAGCAACAACAGACATGGCAGATAAAAAGACCTAGTTCAGCAAACCAGATCCTGCTGCGGGCTGGAGGGCAGAATTGCTGTATTTTTGCCTTGTTCTTGTGCACTTTTCTGGCTATTTACTGCTGGCTGCTTCCAGAGAAAGGACATTGGCTCAACAGTTCTTCACTATATATTCTTTATGGAATTTCCTATTCAGTAGACGGCAAAGATAACAAAAAGCAGCGGTGTTTGATGATGTTCCCCCGTTGCCTTTGGAGATTCTGTCTCTGAACAGACCCATAATGAAGAGGACAAAGAGACAGGTGATGATGTCTCTGGAGGGGGAGAGGAAATGGATACAAAATTGGCCCTTTTGCTGAGAATTCTTTAACAAGGCAAGAGCCACAAAAAGCAACGGCAGCCCAGGCTCAAAATATATTATGAAGAATATATATATATATATATACATATATATGAAGAATTTGTTTTCCTGGTTCTTGAAACACCACCCCAAATATCTCACAGGAGCTGCACAAATCTAAGCAGCGGCTGAAGGACAATGGGATGCCACTACCTAGTTTATTCCGTAGGTTTATACAAACTTTTGTTACATGAATTTTTCCTATGGAGTTTTGCGTGGGAAGGGAGAACATGGTTGGGCTGAACCACAGACGTGATGTGGTGACTGTTCACCTTAAAGGGAGACTTCACTAAGAGGCATCCCCTTTTCAGCCCTTCCAGCCGCTGTATCCCCGGCGTCTCCTGAGTGCCAGGAGGCTCAGGAGCAGGCTGGGACCTCCCTGGCCACACAAGGGCTGGTGGGTCTTGGTGTCCACACTACAGAAGGATACACCCACAGAAGATGTGGGGCAGGGGCAGGAGGGTACCTATTTCTATAAATGTGACAGCTCTGAATGTTTCCTCGGGGTTTCTGAAATAAACCTTGGCTGGGGCTCCTGCTGTGATCAAACCTGTTTCCAGCAGACAGCAACTTAATGTAAAACTGCCAAGAATAAAGTGAGGATTTTGACAAGGCATCATCAGAAAGACTTTACCAAACACACAGGGAGGCTGTTAGAGCTTTTTCAGTATAATTCCTAATACGACAGGGACTAAAGCTGAACCCTTGGTCATTCGTTTTAAATTTAAACCTTCCTAGGTCACTGTGCTGAAACCACCCTGGGTGATTATTAACACAGATGTCAAGGGAGGAATCCATGCAATTTAATTCGAACGCTTCAGGTGGTAAAACGAAGCCTCGGTTCTGAGAGGTGGGCAGCACTGCCCTGTCCTCTGATGAACACCGCCGATGTCACATTGTGGATGAGGCCGCAATAACGAGGCCATCGCCATGACTGGTCACCGGGTTTCCCTTTGCAACAAGCAGAACACGCTATAAACCCTCACCCTCTTTTCCACAGTAACTGGAGATGGATTTGTCATGTTGAAAACATGAAGTGATGTTGCAAACATCATTTTAATAAACTAGTACACACTTCACAAGCCGCTTCAGGACGCCAGACTGAACTGACTTACAGCACATGGGGTACTTTGGAACATAAACCCAATTTTCTAATCACCCCTGTTTTGTATTCTCTGTGTTATTACAGGTCTGTGAAGTTTAGCTAGAAGTAAGAGACCTAGATATTTCAGTGGATAGATATAGTGGATAGTGGGAAAAGATATCCTTCTTTTCCCACTGTCATCCTCAGGAGACAGTGATAGAACAGCCACAGGCTTTCTCCTTTGCAGGGATTTGGGAAACAAGATGTAGTTTCTTATTTATTTTTTTTTCCATCCTTGGACTTGGAGGTAGAGCTTTTAGGGCTCTTTTCCTCTTGTTGACACTAGTGCTTCTCTCTGGCTGCAATTGCCAGCAAACCAGTATGTTATAGGGAAGGCACGGGTGCAATTTTCCTTGGGATCATGCACTTTTAGGAATGCTGAAGGAATTCTACCAATGTATCAATATATTTAGTGCACTGACCTATCAAGAGTACGGCTGAAGATGAAAAATCTTGTCTCCCCCATGATATGGAACAATTTTCAGGTGGAAATTGTCTTCCAGTAAGCAGGAGTAGAGACAGAAAAACAGGATAGTAAGGAGGCGATTCCACTGATAGGACTGTTGACCCAAGTAAAATAAGTCATGGCTATAGAGAAATCAAACAAAAGTAATAAGCTCAGTAGCCTATTCTTCCAGAATATGATATTCTGTCTTCAGCTGAGATGAATGTTGAAAACATACAGGAGATTCCCAATTACAAATTCAGTGAACCCAACTTGAGTATCAAAATGACACAGAAATAATGTTGTGTTTGAGAGCCGCTGCAGTCTTACTCCTGTGCAATATTATGCGTAATGAACCATCTAAAAGTGAAGAAAGGATTAATGTTTTATAATAAAGTAATTGCAAAATGATATAAAATAAGAAAAGACAATTATGAAAGTCATCAACGATTTAAATTCTGTTCTAAGTAATTTTTTGTGTGAAGGTTGTTGCAGCTCCAAGGTACTGATTTTCTTTTTTGTCATCTTTGCCACCAGGAGAAGAAAAGCAAGCAAAATGAGACTCAGCTTTGTCTCAAAAATAGACCTGGGAACTTCCAAGAGCAAATCAATTCCCCACAAACAGGACTTTTATGGAATTGTGAAACACGATATTCATATAATCTCCTTCATGCTAAACTACACTTTCATCTAAGTCAAATCCTTCGATTTGAGATTTGTTGTATGTATCCAGTCAGTGAAGACACTGTTAAAATGGGTAGAAGATTCCATTGCACGTTCTTCAAATGTCTGCTTACTGTAGAAAATGGCAAATACAGTTTGGAATTTAGAAAATTACAGATGCATTGACCTATCTTTTATTTATTTATTTTTTTTTTTAGTTCTTTTCAGTCTCTGCTTTTCATAAGCAATAGGAGGTTCTGAATGTATCATACACATTGTAATAAATAAATATTTCAGAAACTCACAGCATTATGATGGTGGGGATGGGGCCAGGTCTTCAGGCTCCGTGACCACGTGCAACATGTTCTCAGGGAAGGTGGAAAAAAAGCCCAGAAGAAGAAGCTTGTTAATTTGGATGTCCAAATGGGCCTGATCCCCACATTTTCCAATGGAGCTCACCCATATATTTATCATGCCCCAGGGCCTAACCTGCTTTGTCTAAGAAACATGTGCACACACATACACCGGGTGTGCCTCTTTCAGATTCAGCATTGATTATTATTCACCACTGAAATAATTGGGGCATTAAAAGAAACAATGTCCAAGGTGTGCAAGCACGAAACGATACGTGTTTAGTGCAGAATTGACACCTGAACCAACTCAAGGTTTTATTAATACACTTAAAGCATCCATTGGGCACGGGTCATTACTTGGGAATTGCAGCTGGGGACTGTGGGATGCAGCCTGTTCTGACACAGTTTGTTGAGGGACAAAACACAAGAGGACCGAACCTGGGGTAGGTGTGTGTAGAGCATAAACATTACCCACACTGAAATTCTTCATGCAGGATCCCCCTTAAATTTGATATGGATTTCAACATTCTTTTTGATTTTTTGGGGTCTTTACTGAAGCAGCTTTATATCAACTGACTCATTTCCTTCTCTCATTTGATACCAGTAGACCATTCACATATGAATCTGCCACTTATTTATACAGCAGGTTGGAAAACATCATTTCCATTTCATAGGAACTTCTAACAATTCCGGTTTTTTTCTAACTCAGTGTCAGGACTAAAAGCCAACTTTTCAAACACATTTCTAGTAAAATTGAAATCATTCGATCATCTCACTTCATTACTTTGTCGAAACATTTTACAAGAAAATAAGTACAATATGTAATTTAACTTACGCATTATGTAATATCAGAAAATAAAGATAAATCTTCCAATACAATTTGAAAGTCTCAAGGAATAATATCTAAACCATGAAGTTAAAACTAAGCTCTGCACATTACTGACATAAATTTTTAAAACTATTTTAGTAGTGTAAAACTAGAATGAAGTCTGAAGAAATGATCTTCTACTTTCTCATTCAAAAATATGACAAAATCTATTTGTTTCTAAAAACTTTTTGAATTTATTAAGATGGTATATTCAAAGAAAATGAGCTTCCTTTTCTTTAGTAAGTTCTCATGTTATTTGGTTCAATTATACTCCTGAAAAAGCAAGACCCTTCAAAATCTGGAAATGTTTCTCTACTGTTTAAGATGTTCTTCTTCTTGGCCCATGACTGCAATGAGCCGAAGTGTAGATACATAGGACAAGGATGGCTGTAGTCCCAGTGCTAATTAATGAGCTTTTGGCCTCTACACCAGCAGATGCCCCAGGGTTGGTTACATACTGTGGACATATGGCCTTACAAGATGGCTCACAAGATCATGATGTCCTTATGTGAGGCTTCAAAACCTGGGCAGAAGGTACCTGACACTAAGGGCCACCAAGATGATGAGAGGGCTGGAGCCCCTCTGCTGTGAGGACAGGCTGAGAGAGTTGGGGAGGTTCAGCCTGGAGAAGAGAAGGCTCCGGGGAGTCCTGAGAGCCCCTTCCAGTCCTTAAAGGGGCTCCAGGAGAGATGGGGAGGGACTCTGGATCAGGGAGGGGAGCCACAGGGTGAGGGGTAACGGTTTTAAACTGAAAGAGGTGAGATTTAGATGAGATATTAGGAAGGAATTCTTTGCTGTGAGGGTGGTGAGGCACTGGCCCAGGTTGCCCAGAGAAGCTGTGGCTGCCCCATCCCTGGAGGGGTTCAAGGCCAGGCTGGATGGGGCTTGGAGCAACCTGGTCTGGTGGGAGGTGTCCCTGCCCAGGGCAGGGGGGTGGAACTGGATGATCATTAAGGTCCCTTCCAACTCTAACCATTCTGTGATTCAATCTATGATTCTATGATTCTAGCGTGCAATCTGGTGCCCTAGTTCAACCTTCTCACCATTCCCTGGTGTACCCACAGCCATACACACACCTCTAGACAAACAGTACAGGCAGATAGCAAGCTAGAAGAAATTAATCTTTTTTTTTTTCAACCCCAGATAAGTGTTTGATCCTTCAGTAACCTTCTACTGAATATTAAATTTATCCTGCAACACATCGGTAAANTCTCACCATTCCCTGGTGTACCCACAGCCATACACACACCTCTAGACTTGCTCATATACAAACAGTACAGGCAGATAACGTTCTTCCAGAATTTTGTAACTTCAGCAACGCTGTCAGAAGTATGCAAGGCAAAACGCCCTGCAATACTGGTATTTCAGATGTCACATTGACACCCTCCACACCTTTTTCTTCAGGCTTCAATGGTGAGAGTGAAGATGGGCGAAGCAGCGTTAACCAGCTGGAGTTCTTCATTCCCAGCTCCCATTCTGGATGCGCTTGGTCAGGGACAGCCTGGATCTCCCTCCCTCTGACCTGATGTTGCCCTGCTGGGCCAGCCCTCGTCTCTGGCTGCTGGGAGATTGGTGGGAAGAAAATAATTCATACTTGATGCTGAAATATTTACTTTTTTGGAGCAACTTTTAACTAGCAACTAATCTCTGGAGCAAAAGGGCTCATGTCTGGCAGACAGATTCCAAATAGTCACATTACAATGGGTGAGAGAGAGGATTTTCATGTTCGTGCCTTCCTCGCCCCACTGAAGAGTGATAGCAATAGGATGGCCAAGGCACAATGCCTTTGTGCAGCCACATTCCTGGCACCACAGGGTGTTGTAAGACATCTCCCTAGCAACACAGGCTACTGAGAGTGCATCGGATTTGTCCTCTGCTCAGTAAAATTGCTTACTATAAAATACCGAATTGAGTTCAAGGTCACAGCTTCCCTTAAAAGCATTCAATTGTCCGGGCCTGGCACATCTGAAGTTCCAGCAGGAATGACAGCTTGGACCTTGAATGCTTTTCAGTGATGGGAAAGTTCACGTGTGCAGACGGAACTGCCTTAGAAATCAGCGTGAAGCTGCTATGGAGCTTGCCCAGGAACAAACGGCCGTCACAAATCTTGCTGTTTCCAGCCCAAACGCAAAGTTTAATTCTTTGATTTGTCTTCTCTAATGCATTTATCTTCTCTAACAAATATATTAAAATATATTATT
>VXAK01008729.1:0-52036 GCA_013399435.1 Arenaria interpres | reverse complement strand
AAAAAAATATTTAAAAAATCATGTAAAGCTTTCAGGATGATCCAGATCAATCTTTCCACCATCTCTGTCTTTTCACACTTTACTTACTTTCTTGTCTTCTGAACCTTTACTCTTAATTTCCTCCATTGGGTTACCATGTTATAATTTTTTTATTTTTTTTTTCCAGTGACTTCACATCTTATCAAGAGTTCACTCACTGAAATTGAGTGTTTCACAACAGGAAAACATTTGGCCAAATTATTGAAGAGTTATTTCCAATTACTTTTATTTTATAGCAAGCCACCATCATTCATGCATGCTTAACACCAAGAGCTGACTTTGTAAAAAGTTTGTGTGAAAGTTACAGATTAAAATAACATTTTATTATGCTCTTAAATAACCAATAACTGGACTTTTTGTAATTAGGTTCCTTCTGACTGCATTTTGCTCCTGCTGTTCAGGATATGAAAATGCATTATGAACTGAAAAGATAAATGAAGAACTGTCTAGAGGCTTGTTAAAAGCTAAGGATCCTTAGTCAATCAATCCAGTGGTTTATGGGATGCTGGTGGCTAATTGGGTGAATCAAAAAACATAATGAATATATCAAATGAAATGTTACAATTTTTTATATGTTAGAAGCCAGAAATATCAATATCCAATGGTTTTGTTGGGATATAAATCACATCGTTAAGCCAAATAATCTGGAACGAAGTGAAATACTTGTCTTTTCAAGGGAAATGACTTGAAAACTTTTGATTTCCTCACTTCACTGTCACCACAGACATTCTGTTCTAGTTAATAATCTTGAATTTATAATTCAATTATTCAATGTATTATAAGTACAATACACTACAGATTTGGACATCCTATTTATAATTAAAAAAAAAGGTTCTAAATACACTTTCCAGTTTAGTTCACTTTAGAAATAAAATTTCCAGCTAACATGCAGGGTTGTTCAGTTGCAGTTGTCACTACTGGTGATACAAAACACATTAATTTATATTTAGCAGTCTTGCTTGCACATATTTATTTCAAATCTAAAAACCTCAGTCATGGAGCAAGACCCAATGTCTCGCTTACATACTCTGCAAACAGAGAAAAAAAGAATTATTCTGGTTTCCCAAAGGTTTACAAGCTTACTCCCTCTTCCCTAGCCGTATCTTACTATCAGAGTGGGAATTTGGAGTAGTAATGCTCACAGTTTAGGGTGGTACAATAAGAGATTCGTTTCACAAGTTCATACAGAACAGCACACATTTGTAAGCTGATCTAAATCTTCCTTTAAAACTGGAGGAAATCTTATATGAACAAATTCTGTCAGAAGTTTTCCAGCATTTCTGATTATAGTTCTGTACTGCAGGTGTATGGGTTTTTTGTTTGTTTTGTTAAGTATTCCTGTACTTCTGAATGTGGTACGTTTGGTCAGAATTGAAAATGAAATGCAGATAATAATATTCTTATATGAACTGAAATGACAGGTACATTCCTCCTTAAATTTTTTATATTTTGTCATATTTTTCCCTAAACAGATGATTGATAGGATTTATTTACACTGGAATTGACACTTGCCAAACAATAATGATCCAGTTATCTGGATTCAGAAAGATATAGACAAACCTGGCTAGTGTGCAGAAATTGAGGGTAAGCAAGATCTGCTTCTCAGTACTTGCAGGAATCAATTCTTAAAATTTTGACTGGGGTTTGCTGTTTTCTGACTATTTCAGCTGGGTTTCCTGGGTTAGCTATTTCTACGTGATAGTTTTGGCTGTCCGCCTCTGAGTCCTCCTCCACTCAATAACTTTTGGACCTGTTGGCCACTAACAGCCATGGAGATCTCGGAGCCAGAGTGTTCCCTCAGGTTGGTGGTTTCTGGGAGCTGTCACAAAGGCAGTTGTACCTCCAACCACAGCTGTTCTGAGAAGGAACAGCCAGGCTGTTCACATGGACTATCAGGCAAGCACGTGCTTAGCACTAAGCTCACCAGTGTGAGCGGTGCCAATGGCCCAGCTAGACAGGCACAAGGTAGCAGAATGAATAATAATCCAAGTGCAGAGGATTTGCAGGGTGTAGCTTCTTTAGTTCCCCTGTTTGTAGAGCGTCTTGTGTTCTTTGCTTCACTTGTCTTTCTACTTTCACACTACAAATTGGACTTCTTCCTAACAATTTAAGTTTTGAATATTTTACTTCAAAACAAAGTCTATTTTTTCTTATTATTCCTATTATTTTAAGATACGGAGACTAGAGTTGTAATTAAGGTTGTGTTATCAAAATATTAATAAGAAACAGTAGGAATCTGGCCTGCCATCAGGTATTTATATAGGAAAGCTAGAAAGCTAAAGGAGGAATAAAATGAGAATGTTTTGTGGAATTTGCCTAAAGCCCATAGTGAGTATGGGATTTCAAATTCTCTGTCCATTTTCCTTTCCTTAGGAGTACACTGTCTTTACTGATTTCCTAATTTAATCTTCTTTATCTGTGAAATAAGCTGACTTTGCTTTGCCTGTTTCATAATGCCTTCTAAGGAAGTTTTACTGTGAAAGAATGCCTTTCACTGCAATGCTAACTTATTCTCCAGCTCGATAAGGCAGTCCAGCCAAAAGTTATCAAAAAAAAAGGTTCATATTTAAATTACATTTTGAAAAATTTAGCGATGAAACAATTATTTAAAACAGAGAAGAGGAATTATTCTCTAAACAGAATGAAACTGTTAAAGCAAAAATTTGTGATTGATAGGGATGTTATAAAAAATTTTACTCCACCTCAAAGGAAATGCAATAAACAAGATCTGGTTCAATGTGCCAAATTACTTTTTCATTGTTAAATTATTTATTGCTGCAAATATTCCAAACAATGATATCAACAATTCAAACTTTACTGAACATGGCATTTCTTTCTCAGTGCTTCAATCTGTATTTTACTAGGAGTACACACATAATCCTTCAAAATGCACAGAACAACTAAGTGACATTGTGGCTCTCTTTCAGCAGCCAAGTTCTAGTGAATTCTGACCCTTGCACTGTACTTTAGCAACCACTTTAGCCAGCAAGCTCCTGTAACACTGCTGGACAAAGTGCCAATTGCTGTAAAATTAACAGTTGAGCTGAAAGTGTCAGATCTTTGTAGCTGTGTCACTGCACTGTTTAGGAAACAGAAATCTTGGGAAGAAATATTCAAGAAGGTTCAGTAATTGTCCACTTCGTGCACCCTTGCATGGTCCTGTGTTATCTGGGCCACAGTTAAGCTTGCAGTGAAAAACAAATTATAGCTTTATTTTCAAAGTGAAACAAATTAATTGTTAAGTGGGGAAACTCACGGTGAACACTCCGGTTCCTTTGTTTAAGAAGGCATTTTTCTGTTTCGAATTACAAGTTGCAGGCCTGCTTTTTAACAGTAAAAAACAATTAAAGGCCCATCAAATGTTACTTTAGCATCATTTCTCCACCTGCCCCCCAATTTCTCCAGTTCTGAGAAAGACTTTTTTGAAAAATAGCTCCACTCTGCTAATCCTGTAAAAGCTTTCTGTTAAATAAGCTCTTTTTGACTCTGAAGTTGGGCCTAAGCAAGCAAAATTATAAAATATTACAACAATTTGTTAAATATCAAGTCTTGTTCAGCCCTCAGAATGGTATAAACATCTATCTGCTAGATATAAAAGGCAGTACACATTGGACAAGCTGCGAGTTGTTACAAACTGTAAGTTATTTTAAATCTGATTTTCAAATATACATGAACGCCACTTCTTCGACATCGTCATCTGGAACTGTGACTATAGTAAACTTCAGAGATGTTTTAACTTCAGAGAAGTTCCTTAACAGCTGAAATAACTGAAGAGCCACTGTTGCTAATCTTATTGACATTTTTAATTATGCTGAACCCTAGATTGGCAGTTCAAATTTTTTCAAAAGTTGCCTTTCCTAATGAAAATTTTCGTCTGAGATCCCAGCTCAGAGACAGATTTACACAGATTGTTTTAGCACCGCCTGCATTGCCATATCGCAGTTCTAGTTTCATACTTAAAAAAAAAAATAAAAATTATTGTCTTTCACCCACTGTGGTGACCTTCCTCTACAGCACTTACAGTTGACCCAAGATACCCTTTTTTTGTTTTAGCTTTCACTTGCTACATGTATATATGAATACTTCTGCTTCAGCATCATCATCTGGAACTGTGACTGTAGTAAACTTCAGAGATTTTTAACTGCAGAGAAGTTGCTTAACAGCTGAAATAGCTGAAGAGCCACTGTTGCTAATCTTGTTGGTAACCCGTGGTATAGTGATAGCAGGTTGCAGCTGTGATTTTGGATTAAGTGTGTTGTGGAGGGACAAAATTATTTCATCATCTTGACATACAGGTGCCAGTGGACTAGCCAATGTGAGTGGGATATAGGAGGGGTGGTGCAAGATGGGTTTATATCTGTCTGCAATCTCACTGACTTTCTGGACAATACAGGAGTAAGATCTGTAATTTGCAAGAGTATTAGATATCTCTAGGGGAGGAGTATCACAGGACTACTGCCTCATTTCACTTTTTTCTGTTCCTGGTAGTGGTAACAGGCAAAGGAACATGGAATTTGGACAATATAAAGGCAGAAGGCTAATGCTACTTCCTAATAACAGAGACAACATGGTATGATTAGCACTTGGAGAGTGAAATCATCGTTAAAAGGGCAGAGATGCATGCAGATTTTAAAGGGTAACATCAAGCATCATCTGACTTTTGAAACTCAGGAAGTCAGAAGCTGAAGCTCTGAGCAATGGATAATGCACTTACAGAGCACCTGGTCAATTCTGTAGGGATACTAGTTACATATGAGCTGTGACAGTGACCTTCTTGATTTCACATGATTTCTTTCTTTCTAAGACCTGGTTTAAATATGGCTTTGTGACCTATTATTTGAGGACTTTGCATAACATATATCCAGGTAGCAAATTTACACAGTTTTGGACCACAAACCTCCTACTGATGCCAACAGGAGTTCACAGTCCAGGGACAGATTTCAGCTCATTATAGAAACACAGACAAAATAGATAAAAGCAGTTTGACACATCATATATAGTAATGAGAGGTGTTTTGTCACCTAAGACTACAGTTTACCGAGCAAACAAACAAGATAATCATGAGACATGTGTCTGTCCTGTAAGAGTTGGATGGGATTAAATAGTGCAAAGATCCCATCCCTGTCTGAGTACAAAGACCTTTTGGTCTTTCCCTCTTTTGTTTCTTCATTTAATTGATTTCTCCTTTGAAGTGAGATTTGATTTGATAAAGCAATGGCCAGACAGGTACTATGTTTTGCTGCCCTCTCATTTTCAGAAACTAAATTATACAGATAACAGACTGACCAGCCAGCGTGGCCATTGTACTTGTGAAAAATCTAACTGGCTGTTGTAGAAATAGCATTTTTGATTTGGTCAAGCAGATAAATGAAGAAGGAGCATCAAATTACATTTTGTTTTATTAAGTTCTCTATAAAGAAAACAATTTCAAGTATAATTCAAGTAAGAAATTCCTACGTGAATTTCTAATCAGGCTTCACTAACTTTATCCTTTCTTTCTCTTATTTTGTTTCCTTCCTTCTCCATGCTTAAAGTGCGCCATTACATTTGCTTTCCTCCTTCATCCCTCCAGTTCTCTGTTGTTTCTTCCTACCTTTGTTGTTCATATTGGCTTTTACCTTGTTTTCTTTGCTTATTTTTCCCCTTCAGAGATTCTCATTCATTGGAATATTTACTACACATCATAAACAAGAAATTAAGTGAGACAGGATCACTAAAGTCAGTGTGTATTGCACTGCAGAAACTGGAAGGGTTGTAAAATGAATCATCTTTTTCTTTCCTGTTTCTTTCCTTTTCCTTTTTCCTTCTTCCAGTAGGAAGTATTCTACACTTTTCTTTCCTTCTGACTCCCATCATTACCATAGTAGTATTTCTCCATCTGCAAAGAGGACCAGGCAGAATAAGAGGACTCCTTTCCTGGACAGAAGATAAAGGAGGAGATAAAATCTTTGCTATAAATACCTTCCAAATGGCTTGAAAGCTTTAGGTTTGATTGACTTGGCTTGCGGTACAAGACAATATAGCTTGACAGCTCTGACAGCCCTCATAGACAGTCTATCTTCTATATTTTGTTCTTTATTATTTGCCATCCATAAACCTTCTGTTATTTGAAATGAAAGTGACTGAGATATGTTAAATCCATTCAAACAGAGCTAGCAGAGAATATAAACAACATATCAAATGTGAAAATAATGATGATTCAATCCTTTCTTTCTTGCCTGTCATCTTGCAGTGGAGAAAGTGGTTCTGGGAAGACTGAAGCCTGCAAACAGATAGTGAAGCACCTCACTTGCAGAGCCAGTTCCAGCAGAAATACCTTTGATACAAAGATGAAACATGTAAGTAAGCATTCTGATCATTGAGTAGAACAAAGCAAAAATCCAGCCTCTTGGGTAGGCAAAGATATTTGAACTGCAAGGAAAAAGGCATCTGCTATGCAGAATGTTCACAAAGGGTTTGTTTTCATTATTGAAGTCAAAAGGAGGCTTCTTTCCCTGAATTGCCCTGGATGGGAACAGGATTAAGCTCACATTCATATGATGAGAGGAAACCAAAAAGTGGCAGCCAGTTTTGTTTCTATATGTTTTGGTGACTTAGGAAGGCAGTGTTTCACTGAATCAGAAACATTTGTGTGATTACTTACTGTCTCTTAAATGCATACTAATTGACTTAAGTAAGTAAATAAATTTAGCTGTATAGTTGTGGTGGTGCTTTTCTGGACAGTATAAGAACTACTGAGGCATCTGAAGTAACAGTATGTAAGACAGAAACTGGAAAGTTGCAGGAAAACTACAAGGACCAAACAAAGTTATATGGCCCGGTATCTGTACACTAAATATATTGATGAAATAGGTAAGACTTCTGAATATTTCCTCAGTCATATTTGATTCCCACAGCAGAACCAAATTCTGCCCAGTGCGTGACATGAAATCATGAGCACCTGCTTCATGTATCAAATGAAGTTGTCTCCTTGCTAGTACATTGTAAATGTAAAGTTTTTGTTTGACTTAACATTGCAACTCGTGTTTCATTGGTATAGCTGTAGCACTAGTATAAACGTTCATACTGACATTTAAAATTATGCTGAACCCTAGATTGGCAGTTCAAATTTTTTCAAAAGTTGCCTTTCCTAATGAAAATTTTTATCTGAGATCCCAGCTCAGAGACAGATTTACACAGAATGTTTTAGCACAGCCTGCGTTGCCATATCGCAGTTCTAGTTTCATACTTAAAAAAAAAAATAAAAAAATATTGTCTTTCACCCACTGTGGTGACCTTCCTCTACAGCACTTACAGATGACCCAAGATACCTTTCTTTTTCAGCTTTCACTTGCTACATGCATGATAATCAACAGAACTCTAGAATTGTTCATTGTAGGGTTTTTTTAATAGCATCGCATGCATCATTCAAAACACTGCTATCTTCCTGAATAATGCATGATTCAGTCCAGAAAGATGATAAAAAAGTGTCAGAAGTACAGCTGATACTAACACACAACCTACAAATCAGGATTACTGGGGAAAGGGTATTAATGTGGGAAAGGGTACAGATACACTGGTTCATATTTTGCACATTCCAGCTCGTAAGGGAATAAAAGTCATATGGATTTTGGGTGGATTTTAGAAAACAATGTTTCATTTGTGTTTTCTGAAGACATTAAAAAAACCTGATGACACTGAAAACACTACAACTGAATAAGCTGTAGCTTTACTTTGTGTAGTCATACAGTTGTCATGCTAAACTGTGTTTCACAGTGTTATCTGATTCACTGATTATGTTCCAAAACTGACACATTTAATCTAGATTTCACGTAAAAATGTTACCCTTGTTATTTTTTCAGGTTTTTGGTTTAAATTTTAAAGTCTGGTGTTGCAATATATAGGGACAGTGCACTTTTACTTTATTTTAAACCCAAAAGCCAGATCTACAAGTGATACCTATTTCTGTGTATTTTTTTATTTACTACTTACACAGGTTTACTTGCAGTTTTGAACTGATCAGGCTGTAGATGATATTCAAGTAGAACTCAAAAATTCATGTCAGATTCTCCAAGTCCATTTCTTCCCTAAAGATCAGATCAAGTAATGAGCAGAAGAACTAAGTAAATAAGCAGCTTTGTGAATGATCAACTGAAAACTGGTACTTTGGATACAAATATGGGAGCAGAGGGAATCAGGAGGTACGGGAAGTAGTATTGTCTCTGTTGCAGCTTGTCTCTTGACCACAGGAAAATCCCAGGCACAACCATCACGATTGAGTGCAAATAAAATAAGATGTTGTCCTCAGTTAAGAAGAGGAATCAGTGTGGGAGGGGGCTGACCGGGCCTAATTTTCTCCATCTAAAAATTACTTTACCTTGTAAACTGAACAACAATCCCTATCAAGCAATTGTTACCCTGCTCCCTGACACAGTTTAAATCCCCAACAGGTCCTCTGGTGACAGTTCAGAGGACAGCATGTGCCAGGGACCATTCACAACAGGATGTCGACCCTAGTCTGCCAAAGAAGAGGTAGATGTCTGAATCTGAACCTTATCACACCTCTTAACGTAGATGACAGAGTCCTGCTCCTTGTCCTGTTTAGTTGAATAGTATAGATGTGTCCATGTGTGTCAATGAGTCTTAGTCAATGCAGGCGGAAGAGAATCATCACATATTAAGAAAAATTATTTGCCTTTTGGTTCTAGAAACATCTCTTGTACCTACCTTAAATGGGACACCTGATTTCAGACAGCAAAGGTAGATGTAGCAGATCTCGCCCATGGGGAATCAAGTAGAGATTCTAGTTTAGTTGCCTTTTAAGCTGCTTTAACAAACACAATAGCCTGGATTCATTCCTGCTGCAGTTATGCATAGCAGCATTAAAGTTAATAAAGCTGCATGGGTTAAACCAAGTGCTGCATTAGCCTAATGAGCAAATACATCCTAAACAACACTACTGGGGTGGAAACAAAACTAGGCTGACTAGTTTTCTGCTGCCACCTACTGCACAAAGAGCTGGTTTAATTAATAGTTCTGAAGGGTCTGATTTTTAGAACTTCTGTCTTGGTGACTGGAATCACACCAAGACATCTGCACCGCTCCAGGGCCCTCTTCCCTTCCCAGCTAGGTCATCCAGCTGCCGCAAACTACTGTTATATCAGAACACCAGTATATTTGGGCCACATTGCAATCAATTTCTTAGGATGAAAAAGGGGAAGGGGCTGAAGGGAATCCTGCTGGGTGTAAGGGGCGTAAGAAACTGCGTATAATCAAAAAAGCTAAATACAGAGAAAACATGGAAACATGGAACAAAGAAAACATATTTAATGCTTTTTTTTTTTTAAATGTTTTAAAAATAACTGCTGTGACCATGATGATGTAACATGGAATGCATTAGTGAGAGATGCCATAAAAGTCTGAATCTATTTTTTCCTCAGTTTTTCACTAGTATAATGCTGAAATAATTCCATTTGGAATCAATAATTTATGCCATTTCTGACATCTTATAAAGGTTGTAAATTCCTTTGGTTGCTTATTAGCATTGACTGACTGCAAATTTACAAGCATAGCTGCCTTTAAAGATTCTAATCTTTTTGCTAAGCCTGCCAGCTCTGGACATATGACTCCAGTCACTTGTATCCAAACTACCTGTAAGGACACAGCTCGCGTGTCTGCCATTTTCTTCCCCCTTCCGTTTACAACTTCCACTCTTTTGACAGCACATTTTTTTGTTTTGTTTTGTTTTGAACTACCTTGCTTTAATTTTTATTTAGGGGAAAAAACAAAACAAAACAAAACAAAACACCTTGAAAGAATTTCTTAAATTACAAGCTGAAAAACAGTTGTCTTTCTTGTTTTTCTTTCCCTTCCCATTATTGATCACAAACAAACCTCACTGACGTTTATTGAAACATCCTCCTGTTTCTTTCTCTCTTATTGTTTCTTTACCATTGTCTTGCAGGTAAACTGTATCTTGGAGGCCTTTGGGCATGCTAAGACACCCTTGAGTGATTTTTCCAGCTGTTTTATAAAATATTTTGAGCTACAGTTTTGTGAGAAGAAAAAAGCTTTAATTGCAGGTAAGTATCATTTAATCTGTTGGTTTTTATACCACCCCAGACTAGTAGATCAGGGATCCCAGTGTGCCGTACACAGAGTTAGGCATCAATGGCCTTAAAGTATATGAAAGAGGCAAGTGGGGTTTAAGGAGTGTAAGAGGAGCATGTTTGATAGCATGCGAATTCATGGTCTGTCAAGAGTAGTGCGCGGTATTAGGAGGGAGGGACCTGTTCGGTGCAACCACTAGGTGGCGCAAAAAGACAAGAAAAGAATTAACACCACCGATTCCTCTCACGTGTCCCACGAATCCCATTTCTCTTTAAGCATGAGCATAACAAACTTTAACAGCTTTACTGTGGAATAAAAGTAACAAAGAGATTAATTTTTGCATCTGTATCTAATATTCTATAGGTTATTTTAAGTATCCCTTAAAAATGTTATAAACTCATGTGTTTACGGCAAACAAAATACAAGTATACTCTGTAATACTGAAATTAGAAGTAATTTATTACAGCTTTGAGCTTCTTCTAAAGGAACTAGGAGTCATACTGATCTTTATTCTCATTAGAGGTAAGATAACATGGAATTTGTGCCTGCTTTCAGAGTAAGTGGGAGTCTGCTAAGCCCCAGCAAGTGTTTATTAGCGAAAAAAAAATATCAATATTGGGCAAAACTTCAGTTTGATTCTGAAAATTCTGGTCTTCAGAGGCAGTCAGGGAGAGGTTTCATTTCTAGTCTGCATAGGTCATCATAAAGTTACTCTATGATACAGCACAAGCTGCAAGGTATGTGCAGAAATAGCTGCACACAGTTTTCTACCTGCACTGATCTTCCTGAATGGAAAAGTTGTGTGTTGAGACACAGTAAACACACGTGTTGCGTGTTGATCCAAGTAAATTAGATTTCATTGGATAAACATTTCCAAAATTGCTCATTTTTTACCATTTTCAATGGTTTCATGCTTTCAGAAGAGTTTCCTAAAAATACTATTTGGAACAAAATCATGGTGGGATTATAATTCATTTTCTTGAGAGACTTCACTGTACCCTAGAAAATAAGTTTCTTAAGTGAAAATGTCACTGCATGAGAAATTACTGAGACTTTTTTCTGTTGTTTTTTTTTTTTTTTTTTTACAAATATAGGATATTTGTAAAGAAAATGTAAAAATAAAAAGTGTGGTGGTTTGGTTTTTTTAAATTATGAGCTAATGTGGGAGGAATATAAAGAAAGTGATAGAAACATTAGAATAGAGTAAACTGCATCTGAATTGAGCTTGTAAAAATAAAGTTCAGTCCCTAAAACCAATATTTTATAAATTCTTTGTATTGTATACATTCAATTTGGGTATATTTAATTATCACAATTGTATTGCATACATGTTTTTTCTCTTTTTGTTACACACACAGAGCACAAATGCAAACAGATGAAAATGATCATAATTTTGAAAAGTCAAGCATATGAACATTAGGAAATGCCAGAATTGAAGTTGTCTGAGATATTCTTGGGTTGCCTTGTATATACAGATTTAATTCTGTTTTTTTTCCACCCCAACCGAGCTTCATTCAGTGCAAAGAATGGACTGTATTTTGTCAGTGATCTGCTACTACGTAGTTTGTTTTCCCTTCATCAATCCATGTGTGGCTTGTGCCATTTTATTCTGTTCTACAAAGAGAATGCTAGTTTTTCTGTGAATTTTCTATGTTGCTTATCAACATTTTTCGCAGTATCAGCATTTCAGAAACACAAATGGCTTCATTATCACAGTACTCCTGGCCTAAGGTTGTGTCATTCAGTTTCTCATGTTTTGAATGGAAGCCTCAAGGCCTCAAGGTCGTGTGTTCCCACAGTTTTTGGGTGACTCGCTTGAGATTGCAGAAATTTGAGTTTTCAGGCAGCTTTACCCAGTCTTGCCAGTTTAATTCACAGCCTTTGTCTGTGAATGCTGTAAATGTGGAATCAGTTAACAAGGCTCTTCTGTCAGTTATCTGGTACACAAATGCTGTGATTTTTTATCGGTTTCAGATCATAGATATTAAATGAGAAAATCTAGGAGTAGTCAAGTCCTTTAACAAACAGAAATATACTACTTATCTGCCCTACTATTCCCCAGATATTTACGAATTGAATCAATTACTCTTACCAAATCTAAGGTAGCCAAAAGTTCCGTAATTTACAGTCAGAGTGAGAAGTCCCAGTACAGCAGTAAAAGTGGGGTTTTTTTATTTTCTAAGTTGCAGTTGTTCATGCTGTTTGATTTGCATTGTAGATGTTGCCTTTTCTAGGCCACTGCTAAGCATCACTTCCGAGCGAAATTGTCCCAGATTTACACCACCATAAATAAGAAAAGAATCAGGCATGTTGTCTTGGCCTGGTTTAAGTCCCACCCTGCGATTCTCTGAAGTGATTTGAAAGATCATTTGCAGCAGTATTTACTGTCTTGCACTGTTTGAACATGCATGTAAAATGTAAATATACAGAGCACCTGATTCTGCTGAGACATGACTTTGTTATTCATTGAGGCAAACTGGGTTAAATATGTCTGATTTGTAAACAGTAATCCAAATGACACTCGGCTGCCTCCATCAAAGGGTGTAGGTTGTTTAAACACCTTAACAGATGGATTTTAAGGGTGGAGATCCAGAACAAATTACTAAGGAAGGAGCATACAAAGCACATGTGTACATTTTTTATTATATAGGGCAAGCTCAAGGTAGCATTCCTTGCATTTTGAGTGGGATATAGAAGGTTGTGACAGCTTTTTGTTCATGTTGAAGTTCTTTTATGCCTAAACCCTGGAAATGCTCCGACTTCTGTCACATAAGGTTGATTTTTACAGCAGAAAGTATACCTAAATAACAGAAATATTGGCCATAATTTTCATCTACAGACATGATGCAGTCTTTCTTATAAACTGGATCTTTGTCACAAAGTTTTGAGAGCAAGTATGGCGCTCTGAAGTGTGGTTCTACTCAAAGCCGGTGCAGATATGTGTAGAGGTTTTACGTGTCTTCTCTGACTCTTGTTTCTGATGACATGTTCTGCGATGTTGGGTTCAAATGGGAGTTTTTCTGTGACAAGTGGCTTTGTGGTCAGGTACTTTTCATTGCTTTAGTCCAATCGAACAACAGGAGAAGGTACAACCCAGTTTAAGTCATTGTTCTTTGTGACTGGATAAAATAAGGCGGTGGGAACTAGTAAAAAGTCTTACAACAAAAAAAATGTGAAATAACTACAGGCTAGAGACTTCCTTAAGTTTCTAAAATAAATTCATACCTAACAGAACTCAAGGACTGATTTCTACCAAAAAGTCATAATCATAAATAGTCAATGATTCATACCGACTGCATAGTAGTAAAAGACTGATTATTTATTTATTTCCAGAAGTAAAATTGCTCCATTTTATTTTTATTTGGAAAGGGAGAGAGTAAATGGTCTTTCAGGTAAGTTGACATAATTCCTAAGATGAAAGGTAAGGCTTCTGTCAGTTTCTTCAAATTACTAAAAAAAGAAGGTTAGGAAGAGAAAATAAAGCCTGACAAACTTATTCTCCAGAATTTCCTGCCTTACTTTTCTCAGTCTTCACTTTTTGAAAAGCAAGGCCTGATTTTTTTTTTTTTTTTAAGTTGCACTGAAATGGAAAGATCTAATTTGATTTGTAAAAGGAAGCAAAAAATGCATATTTCTCTGTGTGTTACGAACATTTTTTATCAATTAAAAAGTTTGAGATGTGAATTTCCTTTTTTTCATATAAGAAAGGCTTCAGCCAGCTAAGCTCTCTAAAATCTTTTTGTACTAAGTTTCAGCTCTGAACTTTCAAATGTTATTTTGTCTTTAGCAATAGCTGTGTTTAGGACAGTATGGCTTTTGAGAAAGAGCAATGTGGTTTCAAAGAATGCATAGCTGGAAGAAAGATTTTGCTGGCCACACTTTCAATACAGAGTCCACTTGCTGGCTTTGTCACTGCTCAGTAGATGAATTGATCTGTTAAAGGAAGTATAAATTTCCTTGTGCCTGTAAGCACAGTTAACGTTGCACAAAAGTGTCAGACTTTGCTCTGGAACTCTATTATTTTTCCCTTTTATTTCACACATAGATTAACAAGCATATAATTTCACTTTGTAGAAAAGCATATTACCATGATAGTTTTCTTTATGCTCCATTTTAGCTCCATTAAGATGGTGCTGTGTTTGATTCTTGCTTATCAGAAGCTCAACTTCTCTTAACAGCGCTTCCCGTGGCTGGAGATGCTAAGATGAACTGTATTTAGCCTTATTAAAGAGGGTAACTTGAAGTACCTCAAAAGGACTAAATTAATTTGTGTCATCTAAATAAGTAGTGTTGCCCATCATTAAAGTTAAATGTATTAATTAATCAGATAGATGACCTCCAGTAACATTTTTCTTGCTTTATTAATCAATGAATGTTAAAAAGACCAGAGTGATAGTTATGAAAGCCTTAGTGAGTATCATTGCACACCAAAAAAAAAGTGATTAATAATTAGTAATGGTCTCTTTTCAAATTAATGGATGGTAGGGTTAGTTTTACTGAGAAATAACTTACAAGCACAATAAAAGATGGAAATCATCCTTCAGGTTCATTTATTCTGTTCTGCCCTGTAGGAATGGCAGCCAGGTAACGATTGATTCTGATGAAAACGTGTGTCTGGGCCAGTCCTGCCATGATAGGTTAAGATTGCATTGCTTCAGTTTGCAGTGTGCTGCAAAGTTACTGGAACCAAAACCATATCTCGCTACCAGCTTAATAGTTTCCCAAGTGTGCTCTTTTACTTCCAGCACAGTTCTTTTTTCCGTAGTGTAGCAGCAGAGGGCTAGATGGCTGATACACTATTTCTCATAATATTGGTTCCATAATAGCAGGAGTTAACTTCTGCTTTTTTAGGATGATTACATGGGCTAGATCATGTCTCCTTGGTTCAGCAAGTCAGCTGTACAACTCTTCACTGTCAGTCCTACTATCTCAGAATCACAGAATCTTCATGGTTGGAAGGGACCTTTGAAATCATTGAGTCCACCGTACACACACACACACCAAAAAAAAAACCGAAATCAACAATCTCAGGCGCTAAAGCATGCCCTGAAGTGCCACGTCTACACGTTTCTTAAATACCTCCATGGTAACTCCACTACCCCCCTGGGCAGGCTGTTCCAGTGCCTGACCACCTTCTCAGTAATTATTCCAAATATCTCATCTAAACCTCCCCAGCTGCAACTTCATACCATTTCCTCTGGTCCTGTCATTATTCAGTTGAGAAAAGAGGCCAACACCCAGCTCTCTACAACCTCCTTTCAGGTAGCTGTAGAGGGCAATGAGGTCTCCCTTCTGCTTCCCCTTCTCCAAACTTCTCTTTGGTAGCTAGAGCCCCAGGCATGGTTTTGGGTGCTAGCACGTGTGTCAGGCCATGCCTGTGCTGTTGTGGAAAATGTCCCCAGGTAGTGTATCACTGACCTTCTGTACTGCTTAACTGGGTTGTATCTAGGATGGTTTGGCCTGTGCAGAGGCCGAACAGCCTGGCCTTTGTGAAACTTCATAGTTACACTTAGTTCAGGGTCAGCACTTAACGGCTGAGACCTTTCTCAAAACAATGTGTTCAAGATTCACCAGTTTTGTTTCCCTCCATTCTACACTGCCTTTCAACAATATTCCCACAGGCTGCATTCCCTCGTATACCCAACTTCAAGTAACTTCAAGTTTGCTGTGTTTAACAGTAGAGGCAGAAGCTTAGAGCTCCCCAAAAGATAGGAAGATACTTAGGTAAAATTTAAAATATAATTACCAGACAAATACAGATAGTATACCAATAACCAAGCTAGCTCTGAATGAGCTACTGTGGGTATTAGCAGCTATATGGTGACAGGAGCATGACATTCTGGCTTCTAGCCTAGTCATTAGGCTAATGCAACTACTGTGCTTCTGATACACTCTCACACAGCAAGATCTAACCTGCATAACGTTGCTCACCATTGCATTAGGCAATACCTTTGAGTCAAAAACTGATTCTGAAAATACTGTTTCAACTATCCATATCTTTGGAACTCTTTAAACTCCCACCCTGCCTTCAAACTTCAAGTCTTTCAGGCATCTGAAGTTGCTTATGCTTAGAAATGCAACAGTTTTGACTGCACCAAGTAACTCAGCGCTATTTTATGCTTAAACCCAGTTTGCTTCAAAAAAGTAAAGAAAAATAAAATTCTAATAGCCTATGAGCAGCTCAAAAATTATATCTGTTTAGAAACCATACTTACTGTGCTACCAGATGCATGTACCAATATTTTCAAGAACTACTTCCAGCTCATAAAGGAAGGAGTCTTAGATGAGGTGGTTGGCATCCAGATTATGGGAAGCAATGGTTTAATAGCCTCCTCTATTTCAAATGTACAGCTGCTCCACTGCTGAGAAGTGTGTCTGATCCTCTAAACTCAAAAATCTTTTTCAGGGTAAGGATGCTTGCTAAGACCCTGTGAAAGCTCTGCTGTATTGCAGAGACTGAAAAGCATAAAGCTGCAGCAGAATGTACTGCATCTGAGTGGTGGAGTGCTCAGTTGTGTGTGAAGGCACATGCTTCTGGTCTTTGTACCATAACTAGTGTTCTACATTAACCAATGATGAGAGGAGGTAGGCAAACAGTGGGATAAGTAGGGAACTGGAATCAGGTCCTCGCTCACAGCAAGGGCCCTGACCTCTAGCTACAGTTTGGTCCTCCCCTGTTCTCTTCAGCCTGCTGCATTTGGAACTGTGTGGAGGGCTGGAGCAATCTGCCTGAAACAGTGAATCTCCCTTTGGTTCTTCACATGTACCTCTAAAATGCCTGTAATCTGGTGAAGCAGGTGAATGGATCTGAAGGTCCAATGTTTTCCCTGCTTCTGTGCTTTGCCTTTATCAGAACTTTAGTGGCCTGAAGTTATGTACCATCCTGTAATCAGCATTTCTGTAGGCAATTCATGGTCATGTGCATCCTCCTTCACCTTCTTCCCAGATGTGCTGATTTACATGGCTTCTTATTCAGCCAGCTCATCACAGGTCTTCTGAGATGCCCATGTTTCCCAGGCACAGGATAGCAAGCTTGCTGATGATCAGTTCTGCAGAGAATTTGTCTCTTTGTAACCATCTAGAATTAGACATCTAGAAGTTAAGTGGTTAATCTAAACTATTAATCTGAGTGTTCTTGATTACCAACAGAGAAAGAGGAAATTGTCCCAAGTCTAGTTTTTCCAAGATGTCTTGAATCTCTCTTGCATCTTCCTCTATCCATTAAGAAGGATCTTAGAATAAATGCCAACACTCAGGTGGCTACACTCCGGTGAGATGACTAATAGCTTGTATCTTAGAAAGTCTTACCAAATCACAGAATCATTGAATCATCAGAGTTGGAAGGGACCTATAGAGATCATCTACTCCAACTCCCCTGCTAAAGCAGGATTGCCTAGAACATATCACTCAGGACTGCATCCAGGCGGGTCTTGAAGATCTCCAGAGAAAGGGACTCCACAACCTCCCTCAGCAGCCTGTTCCAGTGCTCTGTCACCCTCACCGTAAAGAAGTTTTTCTTCATATTTGAATGGAACTTCCTCTGTTCTAGCTTGTGCCCATTGCCCCTCAACTGTTGCCTCAAATAAGTAAAACAGAGTACAAATCAAACCCATTATCTTTAAAATTAAGTAATTTAAAAGATCATGTAAGACAGTAAATAAGATATTTGTTCCACTAATTTTAATGGAATTAGGATTTTATCTGCAATTTATACAGAAAATATGGTAGAATGAATGGTATTGGTTTTATATGCTCACCTCAGAGTGTTTTATAAGAAATATTGTTTATTCTTTACTGTCGCAATGGTGAATGGTTTAAAAGATATGTTTAGAGCAATCAGTATAATGATGAATTTATTTGTTTGTTTCTCAATCAGCTAGGATTTATACATACATGTTGGAGAAGTCTCGTGTCATTATGCAGCCTCTCAACCAGAGTAATTTTCATGTTTTTTACTTGATGATGGATGGGCTGTCTGCTGAAGAAAAATACACCCTGTACCTCAGTAATTTGTCTGCACACAGGTAGGAAAACAACTTTATATTTAGTATCAATATTTTTCTTATTTTAGTGCCTCTTTTCTGTTGAGGTCCTCCTCCAGTAGGTAATATGTGTTGTAACTGTTCAATGAGGTCTGAAATTATTTATTATTGAGTACCTGTTTGTGAAGATTTCATTCTGGAGTACATGTACACCCTCTTAAAAAGATCAGAGTATTATATCCATTAGGATTATTGCCTTAAAGGATAAAAAGGAAGGAAACTTCTTAGCTATTTTTCTATTTTCTGTGGACTAGAATAGGTCTGTTCTTTTATTTTGTTTTTTCTTTTTTGTTTTTTTTTCCCTAGTGAAACATCTGGTCTTCAGGAAACACTGTTTTATTAAAATTAGACTTTTCTTATGGACTATTTTGATTTTGATGAAATGTCACTATCTGTAACTGATAACTCCATTTTCATTTTGATATTTACTTTACTTCATATTATTAAGAAAAACCAAAACAGAGTTCTGACTGTTTTGAAAACAAGGATAGGATTCAATACCAAACACCTAAAATTAAGTCTGTGTGTGTCTCCACATGAGCTGTTGTCTTGGCTCCCATTTGCAATCAAAGGAGACTGAGTCTCTGCTTGGCTTTATATAGAGATACATATAGATGTGTGCTTTCAGGGTGAACTGAACCACATTTGTGGATTCGTAAACTGTGCTGACTACATCCCCTTTAATAGTAAAAGCTTAAATATAAAGAGCTGTATACAGATACCTAAATGTAGTGTGTTTAAGACTGAATATACTCCTAGGGCTGAATACACTCCAAAATTGTAATATAAGTGGAAGTTTTTGCTTTACCAGGAAGTATCTCAAAATGTATTAATTTAGATTCTTTTCATATTCCTGATTTAGATATTTTGGCTTTCTTTCTTCAGTCTTTCCTAAGAAGTATCACTGAAATGAGAGAATACTACTTGGCATTAATGATCTTCTCTTAAATTGGCTAAGGTTATAATGACTATAGTGAGTAACTGTAAAAAGACCAATAGTAATGCAAATGATGTAAAATGAGTGTTTTGAGTTTTTCAAATCTAAGTCTTTTTCCCATGGATTTTTCTCTCAACTTTTCTGCCTTCTATTCTGGCCAGTACTTGAATAAAATAGTATTCATTGATTTCTATTTGTAAATAGAAAAACACCACTGTAATTTTTATAGAAAAAACTTACTTGATTCTGATTTTTTTCTTAAACACAAGTCTTCGTACTACTGTTGCTTGGTAATGTTTAAGCTGTTAGCACTTCGGGTTTTATACAGAATAATGTAATGCATTAGCTCTGAAGAAACCTGAAGCTAAGTTGCTTTACTAAAAATTATTCGCTTCAAAGTGGCGGGAGAGGAAGAGTTAAATTCTGTGTTTTAAATCCTTTGAAGGCTTTGTAGACCAAAAGGATTCTGAGCTCCCGATCATTAATTTATTCCTCTTCTAGCAAGAGTTGTTTGGAATCACTCAGTTTATTCAGAAAATGAAACAGTTTGAAGTCACTTTGCAAGAAGCTCCAACAGGAAAGAACTTAGCAAAAACCTGAATAATTAGATTCACATGAACAAAGCTTTATCTGATAAGATACCTGATAAGCATCCAAAAAGAACAAATAGTATTTTTAAATAGATGTCTGAACATTGCAGTGCCAACTCTTTAGAAGTAATTTATAGCTGAACATTTGCATAAAGCTGCTTTTATCAATAAAGCTTTGCTTTGGCTGCATAGAGTAGATTTTATCTTGCATTATTGAGAGAGTGTTTGAGCCAAATATTTCTTACCTTAAACTCCTGACTGTATTAGTTCAGTGGGCCAGATCTTTCTTGGTTGATAAACAAGGGGTGAATTTTTACTGCATCGAACTCATACATGAATCAGGAAGGCAGGATTTGGCCTCTGTTATAAATTAATTATTTCTGGCTTAGTCAAATTTTGATGAGATCATATCTTTCTGGTAACATCAATGAGTGAATTTGTCATGTTTTCTTTAAGCAAGTGTAATCTTGACTTTAGTAGTAAATTTAATTAGATAACAGCCCTTTTGAAACTACAGGTGGTTCGTGCCCAACTCTTTTTTTGATAATTTTTCTGTTCCTCTTTGTGTCATTTAATGTTACACCTTTATGTAGAAGATTGAACAATTTCAGTAAATAGCGGTTGTTAAGATCACAAGATAGCCCTATTTTTCCATTGTTTGCTTAAGCCATTTCAATATGAGAAATGAGACATAGTATTGGGCTTTTATTCTCATTTTAAATAAAAGTATCTTAAAGAGTCGAAGTAGTATTCTCAATAGTAGTTACTGTTAGACTTGGTGCTGTAAAAGGTGAGGGGTAGTTCATGTATTAAGCAGTATATAATCCTGGATTAAGAGTTAATGTAAATAAGGGGAAATCCCTCCCCTTTGGAGTCACTGAGAGTTTCGGTAAGGCTGGGGTTTCACCCCAATGTGTGGATGGACTTCTTAGGTTGTAATTCTGTGGTGTTTGGTGCCGTCCTGAGAGGGAGCTTTAGCTCAGAATCTTAAGTGTACGTTCTTACAAGCGTTATGACTGCTAGAGCATCATAAGAAGACAAATAGCTGGCCACTTTCTATTGAACCAATATACAACTAGAATTTTAAAGTAGCAAGCCATCTAAACCTATGTAGGGAGCGATCTGAATCCCTCCCATCATATATACATGTGGGTCATGATGGATAAAGACAGAAGCAATTCCTGCAAGGTAAGATCATTTTTCAAGATTTAGCAGGGGGAGCATGTCAGAAACGGAGAGACAGTTTCAAAAGGGCAAGTCAAGGCTTTTTGATTGACAACTACTCCCATGTATTCATTACATTCAGAAGCTGTTTTTTATCAGCAGATTCTTGATTGAAATTTCCCAAATTTCTATTAACCTGGTGTGTTTATATTTGTTTATCTTGATGGTGACATATAATACAGTGAAATTAGAGATTTGAAGTTATATTCTCATTTTGCTCTTGACTTGCTCTTTTTTTTTTTTTTTTTTGTGCGTGCTGGTACAGTGTGTTACTGTAAGCATTGGTTTAGCCTCAGACTAAGAGTGTGTATTAGCTTTTCTAGCACATTAAGTTTAGTGTCATAGTTACAGTAGGTACTACCTTGGTGATAAATCGTGCAACCAGAGTGAAACAGAGAGCAAAGAAAAGAGGTGCTAGTGGTGCTAGTGATCTTCAACTCTGGTAAAGAAAGGATACTAAAAGGAGAGATCACAAAGTTAGGAAAGAAAAAAATGTGGGAAAAATCTTACAGAAAAAAAAGTGAAAAGACCTGCTATTATTATCATGGGCCAATTGCTTCATGTTATCATTGACATTCCAAAGCTACAGTATATATAACAATATAAGAATGTCTTTGTGTAATAGGTATGTGTAAGATACTCAAACCTACTGTCATTAAAAATCATGTCATTACATTTGTATATGTGTATTAGAAATATAGCTTAAGGTTGCTTAACTATGGAAATTATTTCAGAAACGGTGGTGAGTTTGGCAGCTGTTCAACTTGATGTCACCTTTTTCGGTTTAAACAAAGTTGCTAGTTCTCCTAATTGATTGTACTGTTATGGCTTTCGGTAGCATAGGCAAACTTGATACAGAGCTCTCAGTATTGTAAAGTGACTCTGACAGGCACTTTTTAGTCTTCCCTTGTAATGTCAGATCTTTGTCAGTCAACATTTATACCTTGAAATATACTGCTTGTATCAACTTTAAGCTGGGGAAAATGATAATATGCACATTCATGCAGAAGCTGGACTAGGGCCAGGGGGTGCATTTTGTGTTTATATTTTCAGACTTCTGTTCCCAGATGTACAAAACTTCCTCCCATAGAACAGTGGTGTGCACTGCAGTGTGTGCACTCTCTGCCTGTGCTGTTTCTCTCACACCTTAAAAAGCAGTGAAACTCTTCTGCAATGATAGCTGTACAACAGTTCACACAACTGGGATGCCTTCTTTTACAGTTTTTCAGTGCAGGTGCCCTTTTCACTGTCCATAAGAAAACTTTCTATTAATTTAATGTATAAAGTAGTAATTTTAGTGATCAAATTTTTCAATAAAGTCTAAACTGATCAAAAGCTCTTTGCTAGATCATTGAAGAAATCATTCCCAACTCTGAAGAATAAGGATGATCTTCAAAAGGAGCTTAGAGATTACAGTGAGGGAAAGTAAATGGTATAGATAAGATCCCAGTAGACATTTTTAAGAAGCATTATGTACAAAGCCTTATGTCTGTTTTTTTAATGCTCTTCCAGTCATCATCTTTTCTAACAAGCACTAAAACAATTTGTGCAAAATGGTGATCATTCTAGCATTGTCCATATTGATCCCCACTCCCTCTCACACACAAGAGCTCAAGATGAGAATTTACACGATTGTGAGTGACCACTTACTCCAACTTTCCCCCATTCAACATACTTAGGAGGCAGTCTCTTCATTTTCTAGCTGCTATAGGTATAAAGCCAGGAAGACATTGCATGTTTTCATGCCTTCTATCTTTCTTTTCTTTCCTTTGATCTTTGGATGCCATTTTTCTTTCCAATCATTTGATTATTTTCTCATTTAAAATGCAACAAAAAGAAATCATTCTTGAAAATAAGTTTTCCATATCTGTGCCATGTGTCTACAAATGTAGCTATGGCAGTCTAATGATACAGGGTTAATTCATGGAGGAAAGTTTATTATTAATTAGTCCCACATAACTGGAAAATTAGGTATTTTAGGGATGTTCCAGTTCTCTGATATTCCATACTCTTTCCTTGCATTCAAGCCTGACGATCACTTTTTTCCTCATAGATACTCCCTTTGATTTAAACTTTCAGTACTCACATAGACCAGCTGTGTCCATAAACATTCACAGAGGTGATTACACAATACCATTTTGTTCCCTTTGCTTCACAAATTACCTGTTGCTGATACCTGTGTCTGATGACTAGTGGGAAATCCAAACAAGTGGTAGACCTGTCTTACAAAATTGGTTGGATCTAAATACTATGAATGAAATAACTAAATCAGGAAGGGTTACATCAGATTTTCCCATGGGTGGTAATCCTGCTGGAGTAATAATTTCTATATGAAGTGCCAACTTACATCACTTTATCAAATTGCTATTAGACTTTGTGTGCTGAACCTCAGCATAAGTTAGTTGTACCAAAATTCTCAGTCTCACCCCAATGAAGTCTCATGTTGAGGCTCAATGAATTTCATTGTTGAGGATCAACTTTGTTTTAAAATTCTGCTGACAGAATAAAGCTCCAGGCAACCAGGAAAGTTGCATTCATTGTATTTAAATTTAGGTGGAGGGTAAAGATCAGACTCAGAGGTTCCTCAGCTGTGTTTCACTTTTCCATTGTGGGAGGTATTGGCAGAGGAGGAGGAAAAAAGCTGTGATAAGCTTACCGTCCCTGCAGCTGAATGGCCAGGAGGGTCAAGTCCTTCTAGTTCTACTTGGCCAAAAGCCCTTTCTAATTCTTCTGTGCAAATCCTAGCAGCCTATCACTTCTACTTTTCTTTAAACATTATCTCTTCTCAGGCACATCCAGGGAAATCATATTGGGTGAGACTTTTGAACCTTGAAATAATTCTCAAATGCTAGTGACAGTTTTGCTAAACCTCCTTTGAGTTGTGAGTTTTCAGTGCCTTTTCCAGGATGGAGGTAATTCTGTGTAATGGCCAGAGAGGAGCTGGGACGTGCTGCACTCAGCGAGTCCAGAGATGATGAGTGGGGTGAGACACTACCCAGAGAGCTGAGCAGGCCCATGAGGATAGGGACAGAACAAGACCAGGCCAGGATATAAGCCCAGAGGTATGGATCAAAGGGATCTATGGCTGGGCACAGGAGTGTCTGACCCTTATCAGACCAGCAACAAGGCCCAACAGCTGAGCTCAAAAGCTGATTCTGAGCCAAGGTGGGGGTGTGTGTCCTAAAAAGGCTTCTTGCACAGCCCAAGCAGCTAAACCCTTGAGAGGGCAGAGGGCATTCAAAACCCCTGCAGAATCATAAAAGATCCTTCATCAAATTTTAATGAGAGTTAATGAATATCTAATTTTTTTGGCCACATTATCAAAAAAAACCAGCTAAATCTTCAACGTTCTCTATTAATTGTTCTCCTTTGCATAAGCATATTTTCTTCAATATGTGTCTTGTCTTTAGCCTATTGCCTGTAAACTTGTACTTAACTAACACTTTCAATACATGGTAACTCTTCTGACAACAATTAAGCTAATGATTCAATTCATAGTTTGTGTGTCACCCTAAGCTTTTTTTGCCTGGATCTTTTGGCATTTAAGTTCTCAGTAAAGATGTGGGTGAAGAAGAAAAACCTGAATCAATCTCCCACTTCCTTTTCCTTTCCAAACCTATTTTTTATCTTACATTAAATCATACAGGTAACTTATCACTCGTTTCTACTTTCTTTATATTCATTTTCCTATACTTAGCATTGATCGCTCTACTAACACACAAACCAAGACCTTCAAAAATTAGAAGTGATAAGGAATTTTAGAGACTGGATGACTATATATAGGTGATTCTCAAAGGCAATGTTTGAAATTTATCATCTTGCGGTTATCCTACTGCAACATACTTTTGTAATGAATGCTGAGTAGAAAGCTAATTTTCAAATTATTATACTGTGATTATTCTAGAAAAAGTTTTACCTTGCCGGGAGTAACTCTGGACCACTCTGAGAAAAACTCTTCTGAGAAAAAATCTGTGTTCGGGTAGCCAAGCTAAGTTCAATTTCATAGCTAATGCAATTGCCTTTTTTTTTTTTTTTTTTCTGTTTGTAAACATTTTGCATAACATATGAGGGGTTTAGCGGTGAAGCTTAGATTATTGTGAAATAAGATTGTATGAGACACTTTCTGAAGTCATTAGAATTTTTGAAAGTATTTCTTGTAAGTTCAAAAGCTTTCTTATATCTCAGGTGTCTCAAAGTAATATACCTTGAATTTATGTGTGCATGCACATATATACACATACCAGATGTATTTATACTCAACTTTTTCTTCCATTTCTCTGATTTTTCCATGTTCTCTCTTCTCTTCCAAAGGTCTCTTAAATTGGAAACTAGCATTCAAGTTCTGGTTGAACTAGTAAACCTGTATTTTTTTTGCTACTGTACAATTTTTCCTGTCCTAACTTGATTAAATGTAGTGCAGTCCTTTTCTCTGAAAAGTTTGCATTTTAAATACATTAACACTTCTAAGGCAGTGCAGTTTTACGTGCAATCTATGCACATAACAGCACGTAACGTATGCCTAGAACAGCAAAGGACCATTGGGGCATAAAGACTTTTCAAGCGTGCTTGACAGACTTTCTAAATAATGGGGTAATGAGAAGATGCAGTTTCAAACACAGATTTCAAAAACGGAGGGAGTTAAATCTCAGTTAATTTTGACAGAATTTGTTTCAGTACAATGGGAAAACATGGATAGGTGAAGCCCTAAATAAAGGTGAAAATAGTTTTGGTTTGGTTTGGTTTTTTTGTTTGTTTTTAAACTACGTGGTGGCAAATAATATAAATATTCTACACTCCTATCACTGTATATCTTCCTGATATAATTTACTTATATCTCAGCTGTCTAGTGAAAAACTTCTACTGTGAACATTTGTTTCTTAGCTATCCTCATACAGTACTACTGTGAAAATCTGATTCGCAACCAGTAGTACTATTTTAAGGACAAGATCTGTAAATTCTGAATGAAACAAGGCAATTTCATTTATTTAGATTCCAGTGAGGTCTGACAGCTGAACTACACCAGCTAGTTATTAGAAAGGTAATGGAAAAAGGAGAAGCAGATATATTTATCTGAGATTCTGGAGCAGGTTTAAACTTGTTTCATTGAGTTTTACATATATGTAAACTGGAATGATTTCAACATCAAAAGAATTGTCTAAATTTTCTCTGTTGTCTTTTGCATTTGTTTACTTTTGCTGCATACCATTTATTCTTTTCCTGTTTACCCTGTATTTACTGATGTTTGAATTTTTCACTTAATTTTTTTCTTTTTTGAGGTTGAATCTTCTTTACGGTGTCTATAACATACATATATTCCAGCAAAATATTATTTCACATTGTTCACTTTATTGTATTTTTCCCTGCCATCTTAAAACTCCAGCCTCCACTTTCCTTTTATTTCAACTGGTAACAGTCTTACTCCAGTACTCTGACCGTCTTTAATTTTCCTTTGTATTCCTCATTCATGCAGGTTTTCCAAGTAAATAGGGTTCATGAGATTATTCAAATGGTTTTACATTTTTTCCTCCCTAGAAATGAACGGGTTGAACCAAAAGGAACATTTTCTTTTCCTTAGCTCTCGTTTTCTTGTCCTATTCTTTCTTTGAAATTCAGGCTCGGTTAATTTCTTGGAGCATGGTCTTCAGGCATCAGTGTTGTTCTTTACACTTCAGAGAAGGAAGAGGTGAGAGGTGACACCCATAAATAGCTGATGTGTGTGATTTGTTTTGCTGGATAGCAATAATCATAATCAGTTTTGTTGAGGATGGACACCAGAAAAAAAATATGTTGTATTAAGATACATCTTTGTGTTTTAAAGTGATATTTATTAAACAGAACTGATCTTACCTACTTTTAGTGTAACATTTTACAATGCATGTTTTCAGATATATCTGAGATCTGAAATACAACAAAGTGTAATTAAGTTTGGGGTTTTTTTGCATCCAATATTGATTTTTTAAAAGCATTACTCTCTGGTCTAATTCGTCTCATTTTTCTATTTCACGAACTTCAATTCTGTTCAGCTAAACTTTTAGACATAGTCTCTCATAGTTCAGGCTTAGTCTCTCATATTTTAGGCTTATGCTCTCATATTTTAATGAAAATTAGGTGGAACTCTAAGCAGTCTATTAGTTTAGAGAAGCTAAGAATTTTTCCAGTGTTTTTTAATGGTGCAGGTATGATGACCGGATCATGTAGACTAAAACTTCCTCCATAAGATCATTATGTGCACCTTAATATTCAGGAAATAGCTTAGAATAGTGTTGGCATTAAAGTTAATATTATACAATATTGAAAATTGACTATATTTTCTCTGTGTCCTACAAGGTACATTACTAGGAGGTTAACAATGCAGTTACAGAAGATATAATCAGGATCACAGCTTAGGTTTTCAAAACAAAACTGAAATATTCATTTGTGTCATCTGCTTTATTTTGCAAATTAAGTGGTTATTTTTCTATTTACAGATACCTACACCTCATGCATAAAGTATACCTCTATGGTATTAACTTTATTTCACAATACTTGTTTTGAGCATCTGGCTGTGCAGTTGTTTTGAGTGGTTCATCCTGAATTCAGGGTTAGTTATATACACACCTGCACACTTGCATTCTAATTACATGTCAAGATATCTAAACCAGTATTTTTTTTCCTTGAAAGCAGAGGTACCTTAGCTTTGGATTTTGATGTTTAATTTATTGATTGCAGTTTCAGCATTAGCTGCTTTTGACATTACTGCTCTATTCCCAAAGGATCCTTGAAGAAAATATAGCTTCAATGATGTTTAATAATCATTAGTTTACATGAAATCCAAGAATATTTTTTATTTAACAAAGTGGAGGTAGTAAAATAAGTCTGTGACTGAGCTCAGCGTTTTTGTCTTAGGCTCCAAGTGGACTTGTTACTTGACTGGCTTTCAGAATAAATGCTATAGAAATTCTGCTTTGTTTGAGAGTATAAGTCTGAAACTCATATTCCTTTGGGTATTTTATTTCAATTGATGTTAACGATTGCCTCTTCATTGTATTATTCTTCATACATATTGATTGAATAGTGGCAGGGGATGTACAGCACTCCATTGGCAAATTCTCAGAAATAAAGAAATAATTCATTATGATTACCTCTTTTCAACAGCTGTTTTTCTCTCCATCATAATTCCAGCAAGCCAAAGGTGTAGAACTAACTATGTGTAAATGGACAAATGAGATGTTTTTTCAGGAATAAACTGTCTGTTTACAGTGGTATGGTAAAGCAAAGGCACTCCTTGTATTCCTGAATTGTCCTAAAGGAACTCAGATGTCTGGTAATCTGGTATTTTACATCCTCTTAGTGTCAATGAGCGGTTAAGAACTGAAAAAATAACATCAGAGTATATAAAACCACTTTGTCTTTTGCCTTTTTGTAGCTCTCATCAGTTTACTTCTGCATGGTCAATTTTAATCCACAAACTTGCATTTACTTCATTTAACTTGGCATGATACCATTTGCAATTTCTTTCATTGAGAGAGGCTTTTTCCTTCTTGTCTCCTTTTGGGCAAGCACAATATGGAAGCACATGCAGAAAACAAGAGGAGAATAATCGGTCTGTGGCATGAAAGATAAAGTGTAGGAGGCAGGAAGAAAATGAAATCTGTTTAATCCAAGAGAAAAAAACAAACTTGGTAATTAAGAGCACCAGGATTTACAGAATCTACTGAAGACAGAACGTATATCTCTCTTAGCTTTAACAGAAAACTAAAGATAGAATAGAAATTGATTTGGAATAAATTACTTGAAATGGAGAAAGAAAATGTAAAAATAAATATCACGTGAACCAGGTGACTTTCCAATTTGTTGTGAATTATGTTGATGAGTATCTTACACCTTAAAGTTTCTGGGCCAAGTTCAACCTTTTGTTGGGAAAAATAAATCTCCAGAGATCTGTGGAAGTTATATCTATATTGAGGTTAAATTTGGTCCTCAGTTCAAGAAATTAATTGCTGACTGTTTAGGCAGCCCACCACTATTTTCACGTCAGACTGAAAATGGATGTAGCTCCGAGGGATGAGATTGCTGTAGAAACCCCAGCTTAAAAGTAGATGTGATTACTCACTTATACAATGCTAGAGAAGCTCATTTGGCTTTTAGTTTAAGTACAAAATATGTCTCTGCACTTTACTAGGATGCTAATCGGCTCATTTGTGGGGGGAGATTCAGCGGATTCAGCTCCTGAAACCACTTAGCTCTTACATTGCATAAATCTCGAGCGATAATATAGTTCTGCAATTTATATTTCAAAAGTCACTCTTAGAATCATCCTGATACAATTACTGTAGATGAATTTCCAGTCAGGAATGGCTCATTTAAGAAATTGATATTGGCATACGGAAGGCCCAGTCATTGAACCCAGCTCGTCTCAACTTAATGTTAGATCTAAGAGAGACGATACTTCTCACCATTGTTTGAACTTACTGACTTCACTGAGCTCCCTGAGCTGGCTTTAATTTTTCACTACACTGGCGTAACTTTACATTTACTCCGGCCAGCTCTCTCTGGGAAAGTCAGGCAAGGTTAAGCCAAAGTGTAGCGTAGTTTTCTTCCTGTGGTTCGTTCATTAATCATAACTCAAAATGACCCCTACACTGAGGTTAAACCTGATTGTGTCAGGTTAGTGCCATTCGCAGTTTCTTTTGATTCCTGCTGGATTTGCACATGGACTTTTTGCAGTTAAAATATATAGTTAAAATATAGCTACTCAAATGGACTTTTGTCTACAGCTTACAAGTAACCAAAGCCTTCTGTTTATGTTAATTGAGTGCTAATACCAGAAGATGTTAGGATCTGAGTTTTATACAGCTCCTAAAAATGGCGGCTCTATCAGTCTTGGCTTCTCAAATTGTTTTAGGCAATATAATGCTGGGTAGAATAGTGCAGGAACATTTTGTACTGAATCACCCATTCCCCAGATGATCATTGGAATTTCTTTATTCTGCATATTGGTCTTGTTTGTCTCCAGTTAGTTTATGACACATCACTTGGAATCATGGCACAAATTGTTATTGCTGCAGCTTAGTACAGTACAATATAAATCATATGAAACTTGATGTACTCAGTGATTGATATTCAAAAGTAAACAAAAATACTTTCAAGTATATTTGCAATAGTTTTAAGTCACCTTTGATTGGCAGCCAACAGATGTGAAATAGTACAGAGGGGCTTGGGATGCTTAATAATTTTCATACATATATTAGCCTATCTAACCAGGGAAAGCTGTATTTTTATCAGATCTGTGCAAACATCACTCCAGATCAGACAAGGAGACACACTGGGGAGAGCTGAATGGGAGTAGCTCAGAGTGTTTCAGGGAAGAAATGTGTATGAGGTTCTGTGCTTCCTAACACACCATTTTGGTCTGTGACCTGTCTGTGCTTATAAGGCCTTTGCTTATCTGATTTGAAGTTTCAACATTTCTTCCATAGTAGAAATACAGGTGAGAAAAATTGTTAGAACACATCCAGTTTGCATAAACAACTATGTAAAGCAAGAAAGTCTTCAGAAATGAAAACTTAGTAGAAATTTTCTGCTGACTAAAATGATGGGAAAGGGCACTGAAACAATGTAGGAATACCATTTGACAAACAAACTGCATTTATAACCGTAATTGCAGAGAAGTGTAATTTATGCCTTATGACAAATGCTGGCACCTTCTTATTTCTGCTTTAACCTTTATGAAATTTTAACATAACCAAATCATTAAATGGGTAGAAATCAGTTTACCGAGATGGTGTTGCAGCTTAGTATTAAACTTACACAGTAATTGCAGTGTTTATTTTGTCACTAGTACAGTGACGCCAACTTCGTGATCTGCTTTTTCACCCAAGATGAGGATCACAAAGACTAAGAACAGTGCTAATCATTTGTGGAAAAAAATCTGTGGCTTTTCACAGTAAAACTTAATAATAAAAAGATACTATTAAAAAGGAAAATAATTTATTTAGTGAAATAATTTGTTGGAAAACAATTGGAGACTGTCCTATGTCATTAAAATTTTCCAGTAAGGAATAAAGCACAAAGAAAGTCTATATGACCCTACTTTGACATGTTTTCCTATTCAAATCATTGTTCACTTTATTTTCTATCACTTTCCTCATGGGTTAAAGCTACTACTGCAAGAGTTTGTACATTTTTATCCTAACATTTCTGGGTATCTATTTATGTTTGCTTCTGTATAACTAATGTCTTTGGTTTCAGGTGCAGCTAGAGAGATCAGATTAACTATTAGAGATGCATCCGTAC
Source organism: Arenaria interpres (assembly GCA_013399435.1). NCBI lineage: Eukaryota > Metazoa > Chordata > Aves > Charadriiformes > Scolopacidae > Arenaria > Arenaria interpres. The sequence continues at coordinate 20,840 of VXAK01008729.1, read as the reverse complement.
TTTTTTGTACCTGCAGTCTAATTTCCGTCATGCTCTCAATGATTGCTTTCCTACTGTATTTTCATCTCCATTATGTACATTTTCTGTATTTCCAAACCTAATTCCCTGTTTAAACAGGACTCCTCAATCAGGTAGCAACTAAGAGGAATGGAGCAGCATCTAATAAAATATGTACTATGATGAACTTAACTTCAGTGAGTATGTTACAGAGCTGGGTTAGTACTTAAGTCAAAACTGGAACAAATGGGAACATCTTACCAAATTCTAAGGTTCTGTAGTTTATTCTGGAGCCTGTTATTTAAACATGCAATTATAATCCTCTCCAATCTCTTCCCATTCTAGGTTCCCATATATCTTTGGGGAAAAAAAGGGCTACTCTAAGGGATAATTTATTCTTTTATCATCTTTCTTCTGTGTTTATTTTATTTTAGTTTATTTTATTTTGAAAACAATGCATTTGGGTACAAACCTAGCCTGCCTACAGAACTGAATTGCATAAACTGCAAATCCCTTTGTGTAAACACAGTGTGGATTTTAGCAATAAGACTCAACGAGGAGTCTCTTTGTCCTGTTTGGATGCACAAACCATGAAAGTACTGAAGTAAACCTGCAATTTTTCTTGATTAGGGAAGGCCAGTTCCTTTTATACAGTATAAAGTCAGTGTAACTTCAGCGCATAAGTAACCTGCTTAATGCAGGTCTTCGTTGAATTGAGTTCTCAGTGTGCAATCTGTGAAGTCTGCTTCAGGTTTGTGGAGCATCCAGCTTACTGGTCTTTAGTACTTTCTGCCTTATGAGAGGCAATGGAAGACACCATGGGAGATTTTGTGTCAGAGCAGCTCATTTGTGAGATTTTACTGGGAGGGCTGAGAAGATGTGAGAGAAATGCACACACGCATCCATCCTATTTCTACTTTTGGCAGTCCTGGAACGCACTTGGGACACAAATGGGTCCTGAGGCAGGGGAGGTCTTGCTGAGCATGGGAGAGCAGCCCTGAATTCTCCGTAATTGTACCCTGGGTTCAGCATCGTGTGGCTTGCTGACTGCGAAAAGCAGGAACCTCTGCTTATGTGAAGGGGACGGACAGTAATGATTGAAGCTGGTTGATTGCTAAATAACATACACAAATACATACATATTTACTCTATTTAAGTACAAAGACTGTTCTTGCTTTATAGAACAAGTGGGTAAGTTATGTACTGCAGCAACTCATAGCCATGTGTGAGATTTCTTAGCCTGTGATTGATAGGCAAATAAATGTTATTGATTAGTTATTAAATATATGAATCCTTCTTCAAATTGTCTCATTCTTGTGTAAATAATGTGTATTTTCCAATATTTCAAAAGTCACTAGAGTAACTAGTGACTTGGGGGGTCTTAATTTTTTTTTGGCTGAATTAGAGGGCCTTAAAGTGATCTTACTGTTCAGAATTGTTTAGTACACGTATTGCAATACACGTGGCCATACGTGCATATATGGGAAGAAGAGGGCTTCTTGTAAATCATCTGATCTGAAACTGATCCATTTCTGCAATCAGCAGTAATATGAAAACATTTTGAAGCTTATTGTCAACATTTTAACTGCGTACTGCTGAAAGTTATAAGCAGGTACCCAAAGCACTTTTAAAAGTTTAGATCTGATACTGTGGCTTTTAACCCAGTAAGCTTTATTTAATGAATCAGCATTTTAACAGTAGCAAATGCTGGTGGATGAATGTCTTGAGGCTCATAAACTTAATGACATCTACCTGGCAACTAGTGCCAAAGTAAGTCTGAACACAGGAATATGAAATTACTCTTGGTTGTAGGAGCAAAGTTCAAACACAATTTCTGAAACATTTCAGGACATGGATTGGACGAGTTTGCACTTGCATGCAGACTGACTTATGTTCTTTACATGTTCAGCAATGCTCAATATTGGCTACTTTTTTGTCATCATGGTCCTTATTTTGACTTCAAAATTATGCTTATGAAGTGATAGTCCACAGAATTACAATCTCGCAAGTGATTCTGCCCTATACAGTACTGAATGATATGAGTCAGAGAAATAGTACTACAAGGTATATGCCTTTATTATTTCTTTTAATGTTACCAGAGGTATGAAAAATTCTACTTTGAGTCACTCCTGTTGTGCATTCAATTTTTCCTTTAATGGAATTATCCTAGATTTACATTTTTATGTAATTTTAGGAACAGAAGGCTTGAGTCTCTGATTTAAGCCTATTCCACAGGAATATCAATAATTTTTTTAAAAAAGAAAAGTGTACCTGGTTGTAGCCTGAAGACATTTGGCATTTTGAGAATAAAGACCAAGCTGTATTTCTTCATTTTCCATTTGACTATATCCGCTGTCTGTAAAAACTTATGTACTTCATAATACAGGTACACTTACAGAATTATTTGAAATTTAGTCGTATGAAAATGTCAAGGCAAAACTATTTTTGAGCAACACACAGGCTAATATACGCTTTCTGTGCTGAAGCCAGTTTACCAAAGACGTATCTTAAGAGCTGTGTTCTGCATATCACCAAATGTGTCTGCAGTGTTTAATTTATTAATATTATGCTAATACTTTACTTCTTGATATTAATAAAGTTATTCTTACTTTTGAAATGCCAGTTTTGGTGCTTTATTGCACTAGTCATGACCAGAAATCTGTGCACTCTAATGGTTAGCAGTAATTCCAGCTCAGTGCTACAGTGTAACACGGTTCAAAGGATGTAAAATTTGTTCAGATTGGAACAGGTTTAAAAGCTGGAGACAAAGGAAAAAAGAGGCAGTAAAATATGCCCCTTTTTCCTCAGAGAAAAAAGCCAGAAGCTATTCATTATCATGTTATGTAAATGTCGTTTACTTCATTGATGTCAACTGTTTTGCTTTATCTCATTCCTGTTTACATATCAAACAGTACTAAGTGCAAGGCAGCTTTTACTCACTGAAAAAAATACATTGTCCTCTCATATTCACAAGAGATCTAAAGAAATAGAAATGTTTGTTATAATTTCTTATTCTGTGACTTTGCAAATATAGTAGAGATTAGTGGAATTTGTTTTTGAAAGGTCATGCCTTGGTTTTATACACTCAATATCCTTAATCCCCGTGGTTTTTAAAATATTCTTAAAAACAGGTAAGGCTATTAAGTCATTCATTCTCAGTCCGGCAAAACAGTCCTTAATTTACATGTTTAGTTATCCCTAGGTTAAGTCTCAGGATTTTGCAAGTAGTCACAGGAATAGCTAACCTTTTAGAAAAAAATTGTATATTTCAGAGAAAAATTTCACTAGTATTTAATGTGAGGACAGTAAACTGACCTAGTGATAAGAAAACTGGCTTACAAATGGTTGTATGTTGTCTGGACCTAGTGTGTATCTGAGGCACTATAATTTCCACTTTAGCTTAAAGTAAAAAGTAACTTATCTGGTGATGTTGAATTTTCAGTGATTACCATTGTGCTTAATCAGGGTCACCACCCTGATGAATGGGAAGGAGGGACGGGGACTGCAAAGGCAAAAGCCACACACTTTTCACATGATTGTGCAGGTATATGGTTCATTGGGCAGCACTAATAAGGGGAAGGAAGGGATTTAGCTTGTTAATCCATGCTTCTTAATACAATGTCACATTAAATGACACCCACAACATGTATATTGATTGTGTTAGGGCTGGAACCTGATTATGAAATACTGCTTCATCCTCCTGTGACATTGGCTCTCTTGAGAATTTTCTAGCAACAAAGCATCAATTAATGAAGATTTTGTAATAAGAAAAGTCCAATTAAAACTGGCTTTGTTTTAGACTTTATATGAAGACAGGTAGAGGCAAAAGGTAAAAGTCTGTGTGGCTCATTGTGGAGTGTAGCAGAGACACCCCAGATGGTGATGGGCTTAAAGTACCATAGCTGTGTTGGGGCACTGGTCTGTTTAGGGTAATTAGCCTTGCTTGTTGTGCTTTCTATACTACACCTAGGTTATATAGGCATAATTCAGGAATCTGTGTGTAATGCCACATTGTATTGTGTAGAAGGAAATGTATGATAAGGTAATATGCCTAGAAATTATGTAGGCAATGCTTAGGGCAGCTTGAAGTCTTGGTCTCTAGTACTGCGTATCTCCTTCTGTCTCGCTTAAACATCTCATCTGCCTTTCTTTCTCTCATAGTGAATCAAAGCTCAACATAGGCTGTCAACCTATAACTTCCAGTTATGCTTAATATTAACATTTATTACAATACTAAGATTCAGCTGAAATCAGTGGAATGAAGCATGGGTTTGAAGTTAGTGACACAAATGTTTTGATGAATTGGGACAATATACTGTCATGGAATATACCATTGTTCTGCTTCCCAGTACGTGTGAAGCTGGCATGCAAAACAAACAAAAAAAGACTTCTTGTTGTTTCAGTAGCCTGAAAGCACTAAACATAATGTTATGACGTGCATGGCTTGTCTTTGTTTTTAGAACAATTGATGCAACTTTTTATAGAAGCTGGCACTGGCACATCTTTAAATGACACATTTTAATTAAGGTCAAGCTGTAATACAAGCCTTTACAACACCAGAAGTGTATGGATGCTTCAAATAGGTATATCTGAGTCCCATTCAGTCTAAGTGACATGCTCTCCTCTAGGATATAAACACAGTATTTCCTACCAGTTGCCTATAAAGCTGACTCATCAACCAGCTCATGCAAAGCAAGTGACAAGTCACTTCTATTTCCTGCCTGTCACAATTGCAAAGAATTTGGATACCTCTGTGTGAGGAGAAAGATATGCAGAAAATCATATCTAGGATGAAGGTGATGTTTCGAAACAGCTTGATTTCATTTCTCTGGTCTGAATTTCTTTACTTATGCCACATAATGGTTTTGGAGAATTACTGCACAACAGGTTTCCACACGATAACAGCATGATATTAAAAAAAAGAAAAAAAAGTGTGGATCTTTTTGTTCGTTAAGTGAGAACAAAAGAGTTCTGTCTAGTATAAATAAAGTATCAGGATCTCAGTTTTAATAGCTATTTTGTAGTAGTGAATGAACATTAAGAGTTTTATTTGTACATCATTTTTATAAAAGAAATAAGGCATTTATAGACAAAATCCAGAACTTCTGATTTATAACATGATATGCATAAGTAAACATTGATTGCATAAGTACGTATTGATACAGAGTCCTGCATCTAGTTAATTATTTGTTTATGTTAAATATTTATTCTTCACTGCTTCTTTACCCACTAATCTTGAACTCCTTTTAGCAAAATAAATGTACTAGGTAGTGTGGTCAGTTGTGCTAGAATAGGAGTTGATACCATTCTGTTTCTCTAGGAGTTAGCTAAGAGAAATCCTACTAAGTAACAGCAAAATGACACATGGGCAAGTGAATCAGAAGAAAGCAAACCATAAAAGTTGTAATTCCTCACAGGAACCACTTACCCTGGTATCTCAGAAAAGAACAGACTATGATATTCAGCTCTTCTTATGTGTTTGGTTGGTTGTTTTTTTTTTTTATTTTTCTTTTTTTTCTTTCACCAACTAAAGGAATATCAACAGAGAAAAATATTTTCCTTTGCCCTCAGTTTGAAAGGGGCCTCCAGAGATCTGGTCCAACTCCCCATGAAGACAGGATCTGCTGTGCAAACAGATAGCTTCTTTGAAAATCTGTTGCTACAGCTACACAAAAGAAAGAGAAAACTTAACTGATGTGTAAACTAATACCAGGACTGTTTCAGCTGTGTTCACATTCATATTCCCAGTTCTTACCAGGAAGATGATCGTATCATTCCCGAATCTTGAAGCTCGGGGTTTTCTGCCTCAGAATGTTATTTGGAATAAGCAAAGTGTCTGCAGTGATAGTTTCAGCCTCTTTTCCTTACTTCGCACAACATAAGAACTAAGATCTAAATAAAGTAAGATCGAACTCATTTAGTGTAAGCACCTAGAAGCCCAGTGGAGTAAAAATCTTATCCTCCCTGAGTGTTTTTGTGCAAGAAAGGATTATTATTCAGTCGTCCTTCTAGACTTACGAATGAATAATTTTATGTGGAAGGTACAATCTATTTATTGTCTAGAGACAAAATCAAGTTAAATTGAATTAGCTTGGGTATGCTGCTGGTGGTCACAGCATGTATGCTGACAGTTACTTTGATACAGCATGAAATATCTTCCTACATTTCAGGAGTTTGGTCCAGTAAATACTATTTCTCCAGGTATTTTGAAGATACAAAAAAAATCCTAAAACAAGGATTTTTTTTGAGTTTCTAATCCTTAGTGCCTGCACATTTCCTAATCATAAATAGGTTGTCTCTTATAGTTTTTCTTTAAAATTAATTGCATTAAAAATTAAGTTTTCTAAAATTCTGCAAAAGAAAGACTATTTAGAAGTTGGTGTCCAAATATTTATTTCAAAAGTAAGAAGACATTTTCCTCCTCATAAAATAGTAATGTTGTGCTATTTAACTACTAGATAAACTAGTGAGAAGGTTTATAGATATAAGCAAAGGAGTTGCAGCGCACTAATATTCCCTTCCTACTTTGAGTCATCCTTTGGTAAGGCTCAGATGTTTAAGATTGTTCTGATTTTAAAATACTGTCATCTCTTCAGGTTTCAGACAATGTAGATTTCTAAATAAAACTTATTTGCCCTCAGATTTGCCCTATGGCTTTAAGAGTCGTGTTCAATTTTTTTGTTTTATGGACTGTTCAAAGGTCAAGGTAACATCCCTAACAATTTGAGTCCTACCTTTTCTTGATCTCCCACTCTTCTGGGCCAAAATTACTGGTTTTATATAAGGTTCAAAAAGTAAAATCCCAACATACCTGAGAAATAAGTTTAATGTGATTTATAGGATCATAGGATAATTCATTTTGGTAGGGACTTCAGGAGGTCCCTAGTGCACCACCTGCTTCAAGCAGGACCAGCTGTGAGATCAGACCCGGGTGTTCAGAGCTTTGTCCAGTCAAGTCTTGAAAACTTCCAAGCATGTTTGTGTCCTGGAGCCTTCCCTTCCTTGGGCTGAATAAGGCTTGCTCACTTATCCTCTCCCATATCATGTCTCTAGCCCTGTGCATTGAGGTGGCCCTCCACAGATCTTATCCCACTTTAGCAATGTCTTTCTGTGTAGTGTGTGTGTGTGCAAAGCTGGCTGCAATTTTTAGATGTGGTCTAACAGTGAGTGCTGGGCAGGGGGAAACAACCCCCAGTCTCCTGGCAGTGCTCCTGGTGATGCAGCCCTGGATGCTGCTGGCCATCTCTGCTGCCCGACCTCACTGCCAGCTGCTGCCCAGCTCACTGCCCTCGAAGACCCCAGGGTCTTTTCCCAAGAGCTGCTCCCCAGATCATCAGCCTGTATCGTTGCAAGGGTTTATTCCTTTCCATCTGCAGGACATTGTACTCGTCTTTGCTGAATTTCATGAAATTCCTGTTGGGCCATTGCTTCAGCCTATGAAGGACAGCCCTACCCTCTGGCATATTGGCTGGTCCCTCCAATTTGACATCCTCTGCAAACTTGATATGAATGCAGTATCACAATCCAGAAAAAGTGTGTTGGAAATTATCTTTGTATCTTAGTTGTAGTACGATACTTTCATATTTTGCATCTCCTTGAAACTGACTCATTTCTCCAAGATCTATTTCATGCTTTACCATGCTATTCTTCTGTGTGCCGCAGGTCAGCAGTGTAAAATAGTGGTATTTCCATGACGATGGTTTTGCGCCCGAAGGGCTGTAGGACTTTTCCTGTTTGCAATGTTTTTATCAGTCTTCTGTAGGCTACATTTAATGAACTCCTTTGCTCTAAGCAATTTTTCTGATACATTGTTCTACTGCTTTCCTCTGGATTTTTTCTAACTGATCCTGATTTCCCTGAAATAGGATGCCCAAAATCACATCAAATACTCCAGTTGAAGCTTTACCATGATAAATATTTCATGCTTCTTATATTGGCATATGTAAATAAGGGTGTTCCATATGATGATTAATTTTTTGCAATATCAAGGCATACTTGACTCTCATTTAGTTTATGATAAATGCTTTTCTGATGATCCACTGCTTAATGAGATTTATCTGTCTTGAATCTGTACATTCAGCTATCCCTTTGTCTTATTTTATAGTTGTATCTTCACAGTACTCATTCGTGTTTGGCTTAATTCCTTGAAAAAATGTGCTTTCATCTGGTCTCTGACACTTTCTCTGACCAATAAACTACAGTAAATAAACTTATTCAGCCTCTTGCTTCTCTGTTTCTCTTTTTGTGTTAAAGGTATGTGCTTTTCTTTTACTCTGAGCACAGCCCAGGAGCTTTAGAATACTATGAGACCTCAAATGGGTAAATTGTTCTGAATATAAGCAATTTGAAAATTAATCTTTTTGCCTTTAATCAGAGCTTTTTTACTGAAGAGTTTAACTGTGATCTGTGAGCCCTTTATTACCACAAGCAACATTTATTGCACTGACTTATCAGCTATAATAAAGTTTCACGACTAACAACTAATCTTTGTATTATGTTTCTTTTATATCAAGCTTGCTATTGCTCAGAAAGCTTTACAAGAAAATGCAGATGTGTCAGCACTTACCCTCTATCAGGAAGGGAGTCAAGTAGCAAGTGGCTAGATGCTAACTTAAAAAAAAAAATAAAAATCCCTTTTCTTTCATCATAGAGCTCTATCCTAAATTTTTATAGTGACTTAGAACCACTTAATGGTGTAATCCCACCAAGAATTATTTTAATTATTCATGACAGAATGTATTTACTTCAGGAAAGCCCTCTGAAAAGAAGTGTCGATCTGGCAAAACCACACTTCCTCTTCTCCTCTAATTCGAACCCAACATTAAATGTCCTGACAAAAGGGAATTTCTGATGAAGTGAATGCAACCTACTAATCTCTTTCAGACAGGTTCACTGTCAGATATGAGCTTAACTACTATAATGAACCAGGTATTTCTGTATGATAAACATCAATACTGTCTATAGGTACATGGCATAAAGTAGCTGTTCTTTTAGAATACTTAATACTTTTTCAAGTTTCAAGTGTCAGATTTTCAAGTGTCAATATTTCAAGTGTCAGATTTTACAAATGCGAAGTGGTTAGGTGTTATTGGTTATATAGTATTTTGGTTATCAGCTAATTATTTAGTCTGTTAGTGAAATATCAAAGTTTATAACCATCCTTAGGAAAGCTTGCTACTACAGGGTCACTGTGACAAGCCTTGTGATCTCTGTGGTCGGTGTTGTGTACCAAGGTTTTCTTTTCTCATTTAGCAACTATAAACAATACAGCTTAAAGTACTTTATGATTATAGTTAATTAAAGACTTGGTTAGTGGAAAAATATTTGTCAACCTCTATTTTCTAGACATCAGAAAAGTTCCCTATGTGACATATATCAAAAGCTTAGATCTCTCTTGAAACTCTGATAACCACAGCCTGTAGACTTTGATGACTATAGCTGAGAAGTTTATAGATACATTGAATTCAGGTCAAAGTGTGAGACAGATTTCAAGATTGGAGAGTAAGTCCAAGGCCAAAAGGTGACTGTTTTCTGGCTTTACTTTGACTGTGCTTCAGAATATCAAGAAAAACTTATTTTTGAAAGCCTGTGGTGTTCTTGAGGTTCCCACTGAAAGAAGCTGAAACTGCCGGAGTGGACTGTGCTAGACTTTTCTGCCTCAGCATGAGCTAAATGGGAAGCTGCAGCACTTACCTTGGACATGAAACATAAAGATTCGATATCCCCCTTATGCTCTAGATGCTTTGGAACAGCCTGCCCAGGGAGGTGGTGAAGTCACCATCCCTGGAGGTATTTAAGAAACGTGTAGACGTGGCTCTTCAAGGCATGCTCTAGTGCCCAAGATTATTGGTTTGTGAGTGGGTGTGATGTGGTGGGGTGTTGTGTTTTTTGTTTTTGTTTTGTTGTTTTTGTTTTGTTGATTATTTTTTTTTTGAGGTTGGACTCAATGATCTCAGAGGTCCCTTCCAACCATGGTGATTCTGTGATTCTGTGAAATCACTTTTAAATGGAGTGCCTCACACACCAAGTGGGGAAGCTCTAGATCTTTTCTGTGGGTTATGCTAACTATGAGACAGTAATCAGCAAAGGGGTGCCCTCTTCCCAAATAAATCCCCTAATTATCAAATTTGGAACTTCTTTATTTTTAACTCTTCACAGATTTTATAAAAATGTAACACTTCTAATAGGAAAGACATTATAAAAAAGACACTTTCACGTTCTGTAATAGTTTTGAAAGTCTTACTTTTTGTTTCCTTTGCTTCTATTGCAAGGAAATGAAATGACATGTTTTGTTTATGTTGAATAAGGCACATTACTTCATTTGATACTAAATGCTATTGGGTTGCATTTCAAAAGAAAATAAATGAACTTAAATTCAATCCAAATCAAATTTTGCTGTGCTGACTTTTTTGGCAGAGCAGCAAGCTGATAGTAAAAACTTTTCTTTCTGGTCTCAGCTTCTTATTATTTACTCAATTGTCTAAGCAGGCAATATTACTTTAAAGAAAGTTTTTAGTCAGTAGTGCTATATAAGAAATTTTGAAATATGGTTTTGTCACAAAAATTCAGTGTTGGTAAGCTGTGTTTCTTCATACTGAGATGCATGTATGAAATTATGTACTTTACTGCAGATATAAGTTAAATAATACAAATTATGGTGATATGTAACAATTATAACTAGAATGAAAAAGCAAACAGGTAAGGTAATTGTTGACTTATATGGGCAGTTCATACATAAAGAATTAAATGTCATAGTAAGTATTTTTTAATATTCTTGGGCACATCAGTCATACCCCTACCTGAAAATTTGGTCTATGATGTCATTCAAGTAATGGTGGAAAAATTGTATAATATGATAAATTAGCATAATTCATTTTTTTATTCAAAATAGTCATTTTTTTTTTTCCTTTGAGAGACTATAATAGACGAGAATGCTACATGTTGCAAATTAGAACGGTTAGAAGAAAAAAAATCAGGAAGAAAAAATCAGAAAGATAAAACTGTGTGGATAGTCTCTTTTATATTTCTCAAGAACTGTCTGTCTAATGCAGCATTGTGTTTTACTCAAAGTGATTGTGCTCTACTATAATTATTGATTATAATTTATATTCTTAATAGAATGTCATTTTGTGGATCAGTAAGATTCTTTTTTTTTTTTTTTTAATAGTCACTGATCACATGCCCTTAAAAATTTTATATGCTGATAAACTGTTTGTCAAGAGTATTAGTCCAATTCAAATGTCCACATGGTGGCATTTGTTTAATGATTAGACAGTCAGTAGAAATGAGTTAATTATTAGAAATGCATACACTGTTTTGTTTGTCACTTTTACCGGAGATACTTCCATCATTTGTCTTCACAGCTACCTTCAAATAAAAGGCTTCAGCCAAAATCTCAGAATCTTTTTTCTAAAGCTACAGTAAGCCAATGTGAATGTGCATTTGCAGAATGTATTTTCAAGCAGAGATATGCAAGTAAGACTAATAAAACTATGATAAATAAGTCCACAATTGGTGCACAGCCTGCATGCATGTGGTGTTCTGGAACTTCACCTCCAGCTTGTATAGCAGTAATACCTCTTTTACAAAAATTTTTAACAACAAAGAATTCAGGAGTCAGCAGGTCAGTTTTGCATTTGAACACCAACTACGTCATTGGTAACCTGTAGGGACCTTACACACACTCTAGTAACAGCATAGGTTTTCATAAATATGATGGCTATAGCCCTATAGCTTGCAATGACAATGTAAGTAAAAATGTTACAGCTGCATGGTACGTTCGCAATGGAAATTTTAAGCAGTTTATTCCATCTTCATCCCTAGTAATGCAATTCTTTCCAGGCCAATTGAATGACAAAAGACAAAAAGGCACTATAAATATGAGGAAAGCTTTACATATTGGAAAAAAAAGTTTACATTTTATGGAATAATGATATATCTGAAATGAAAGAATGTTTCATTATTATTAAGACTTCTTCACTGTGACACATCTCTTTCCCTTTTTGTCATTTTTGTGGGAGAGGCGACAATTTAAAATTGGTTCTGGACTCTGGTTCTTAAGCATAAATAGGTGATGGTAATAATATTAATACAAATAGTGTCTCAAGGCCTTTTCATCCTCAGGGCCTTTAAGGTGGAAAGAAGAAGATGCCCAGGAACTGTTTCACAAGAAAAAAAAAATCATTTATATTTCTGTCTAAATGTCACTATGTTTCTGAGGTAGAATGAGTTTAACAGTAATTGGAAAAATGTGTCTCCTTGCACAGCTAGTATATATTATACCCCCAGTGTGCTGAACTGTATATTTTCTGCATTTTGGGTGAGTTGTGTGATATCCATCAACAGTTCCAAGTATTCTATACAATTAATCTGTCCTTAATATGCATATACTTTATATTATAAACATAGAACAGTTGAATGTGCATATCTTCAAAGCAATTTTCGTATTTCATTAGTCCTTAAATAGTTTGGATATGATTGGTCCTCATGACATCTTATAAAAGAATTTAATTGCTTTTAGACTGGGGAAACTGATTCTAAATTGAAGTGCATCTTAGAAAATGTCCAACAGCAGCCCTTTCCAAGGGCACCAGCACGTCTGCTGATTAAATCTTCAGCAGATTTATACTGGGAAAGTCAGATTCTCTTCCAACAGGCATGTCCCAGCAGATGCTGCAGTTTATGGATGGGTTGTTGGAGCCACAGGCACCTGGTTTGGCGGGTACCCAGTTTGCCCCCTGCTGTATCAGCAAGAAGTGCTTGCGCTGAAGGCAAGAACTGCCGCGTGTTGGTTCATATCATAACTCAGCTCTCTCCTTCAAGGGAATGAGCAGTTCCAGGTCACTTTGCTATGCCATGGCCTGCTTTCATGTGCGTTGGTAGTGTTCGCACACTTCTTTGCTGTGGCAATGCCCACTAGCATTTTCACTATGCTAAAAAGAGCTAATTTAAGGGGGTTGCTTAAATAATATACAATATATGAAAATATACAGCATTCACTTCACAGGTCAGGAAGCAGTATTCCCTGCTCAGTACACAGAAAGAGACAAAGAGCTATTCAGGGAGAACACCAAGGAGGAGGCTTTCTTGCAGAAGTGGCCATAAGCTTCCAACTCCTCCAGCCATTCAAGAATAGGATATTTTGACAGCAGAGTAGATGCTGCTGTAAATCTCCTAATTATGGATCAAAAATGCCACCAACCCATGATGCACAACACTGAACTGGTATAAGCTCACTCAGCAGTTTGGAACAGTGGAAAATTTTGTGCTGGATTAACCTTTATATGATTAGGTTCTGTGCCAGATTCAGTATCAGATGTATTCTAGCCTTCTTTTTAAATACACAGGCAATGAAAAAAAAAAAAAAAAAGGCAAACGAAAAAAAAGCGTAAGTCTGGCATATCATATCATCTGCTCTAGCTAATTTGACAGGTGTGCTATGGTTTGTATCTACCTGATCTGGATAAAATTCATGTTTTTAGTAACCTCAAGGAAACAGTGCAGAGCTCTGATAGCAATGCTCACAGACCCCTGTTCTCAAAGGTTGTGTTAATTCACTGGCTTTAGCCACTGATGTGAGCCTTGTTTGTACTTGAGGTATCTGCTGGTTGAGTTCTCCTGTGGGTGCAAAAAGTGCTTATGCACCAAGGTACCAGATTTTTTCCCCATCATTCTTTCTCTGCCCACCTGCTGGGGTAACTTATGCCATTATCACTCCAAGGGAAATCCAGTCTGGTAAATCTGGTATCAATCCACCAAAAATGTACTCTGCATATGCCTCATAAACCTCATTATCAGTTAGAAAAGTGCAAGTACTAAATCAGTCTTCCACATGTTTCTAAAAGCTACATTCACATAAAAGGCCACCTTTACTAGAGCGTTGCCAGATTTTCTGTGGTAATAGGAGTTTTGTTTTGTAACCATGTGTCCTCTATAGCGCAATTAGAATAGAATTGTGAAAAAGAATTGTCAGAAATCAAACTGGTATTGTTTCCCATTTTTATGTGACTGAACATTATTAGAGAGCAGAATAATTGTGGGGAATTTTTCTTGTTGTAATTGTGGTGAAGGAATGAGGGGTGGAGTGTGTTTAAATTGTCCACCTTTGTTGGTGTTGTGATGATGTTATTTTGATTTAGGTGTCGGGAATTCTTTTGTTGATGTAAGTGACGTTTGTGAAGATAGTAGATTGTGTTTTTTAATGATAATGGTAATTTAATAATGATAAAAGAAAACACCGTTTTCATTCTCAGCATGATGTAATTAAAAATCAGCTCCCATAAGATATTCATTCTTAGTGATTTCAGCTATATGAAGATACCTGAATACTTTTAAAAATATGGCCCATAGACATATTTCAGGAGGGTCAAAATACACTGTTGTAATGATTAGATTGCTATTCTTTTCAATAGTCTGTTGTACTATAGCTTTTGATTATTCTAGTTTGGACTACTGCTCTTTATGTTGGTTCTGTTTTTTCTTTCCCGAGTTAGCTGCTGCACTAGGTGGCTCTCTTTCTCTCTTCTAATCATTGTTTTTGGGAAGGTTTGCAAAATTTCCTTTTGATTCACAGTGCGCAAAACAGTACAGCTTAAGGGCTGTACACTTACTACTCTATGTACTTAGCTATTACTTTGTTGTAAGAGACACTGAGTATACCTGTCACCCCTTTGGCTACTAGGGGAGTCAATGGTCATCGTGGGATCAGACAGATAAGAGCTGATCTATTCCCTAGCTGGCGCGAGGGGAATTTAAAGCAGTCAGAGTTATCAGAGGATCTCCTCAAATCTTCCTTCTGAGGGGGAATCTCTGGTAGTGCAAAAATGGCCAAACTGTCAGTGGTATAAATGAAATCTTCAGTTTTAGCTTGCTTGTAGTGCTAAAGTTGGCAGGGAGGAACCTAAAGCAAAAGTTTAAGGGAAGAAATACGGAGTATTCTGTCACAGGCACTGTTTCCTCCAAAGACTGAGAAAAATCTGTAATAAACCTCTGGTTAGAAAAGCAACACTGGCTTTTAACCTCAAAAGTTTGATTGTGCACCAGCCTTGTAAATATTATATATGCTCTTTTTCCTCCTTGCAGGTATCTAAGCCAGACTGTACTGGAAGACACGATGTTAACAGCCAACCCTCAAAACAGGGAGAAATTAGCTGTACTAAAACAGGCTCTAGGTGCTATGGGATTCAATAGCCTGGTAAGTTACACAAGCTTATGTTATTAGTGGCTAAAATCACTATATTTCTTGGTTAAAAGCAGGTCATAAGAAAGTCTCACTGATAACCTTTTGTGGGGAAAAGAAGTGCCTTTCTGTCGTTTGTTTTTTTTTTTTTTCCTGTTGGCTCAGACCTTGAAACAATATACAGTACTAGTTCACTCCAGGGAAATTACTGTAATCACTTTTAATTAGACACAGCACCAACAATGTAAATCTTTTTCATTCTTAAAGATTCACAAAATAGCTTCAAGGTATAATACTCTGAACAATTAAATTACATAGATAAAAAGAAACAATCAAATCCCATATGACAGAAACCTCATAAAACCCACAGGAATTTTTTACTCTTCCTGATTACTCCTGTCCCTTTTAATTTTGTGAAATACACATTCCAAATGCCTTTGCTCTAGCACCTGAAAAAGAGTAAATGCATATTTAGTCAAAGTAAATTAGAGCTAGGTAACTTGAAAGAGCTGACTTAACCCCAAAAAAGCAAAAAGAATGTAGGTCTGGTGTTTGTCTTTAATCCTTTTATCATGCAAAGCCGATAGACAATAATTTGGAAAGAAGAGGTTCTGGAGGACAGAGGTTTGAAAGGAACCTGGAGAAATGGAGGGCTGAATGTAAGAACCCTTGTAAGCTGTGTAGTTCCCTTCAGGGTACTAGAATACTCATCAAACTCCATATTTCTTACATATGGATATGCTACCTAGCACACTGTAGCTGGGACGCTTCTGCAAAACAAATGCATAAGCAACAGTACTTCTAGAAGGAGGTAAAAGCTTCTTTACCGCTAGATGATATTTAGCATCATAAGAAAAAAAAACAGAGGAAAAGTTAATGTGACAGGATGCTAAATAATCATAAGAGATGACAGATGGGCAGCAGTTGTCATAAAAAGAGATCAAAGGCTATCAGAAAAAAAAAAATGTGAGTGCTGAAGCTGTTACTTAGGTGTGAGGTAGACTTCTGTGGTGATGGTACATCATGTGTTGTTTGGCATTGCCTAGTTAAGGTGGTAACAAATGTTCTTTGGTAACCTATGCCACCTTTGAATATAAAGAGTGGGGTTTTTTTCATTAATATTCACATGACCATGTACAAAATTGAACACATACGGCTATATTTGACAGAATTATTCCCTACTCTTAATTACTCAAGTTCTGCACCTGTAGATTTCAGTAGCAAAAGGTCCAGGCATTTCTGCATTTAGCCTAATGTTCACGGATGGATGGATCTCTCTGCTCTATTAACATTTTTGTTCTGTTGAGGAAGGGGTTCAGCCCATAAATAAATAATTGAATGCATAATGAATCATGATTTAGAAGCCTGCAGAAACATAGAAACATACATAGAAAAACATGGTATTCTTTTGGATCCAGCACTTAAACTTCACTTTGCTCAGAGTTCTTGAAAGGAAGTGAGATGCCTCTCAGAAAAGCATAAAGAATCTTCAAGGTTCCCCTATATCCAAGCAACATTAGAATAATCATTTAGGAGGCTAGAAATTCATGGAACTCCAGAGTACTGCAGGCTGAACTCCTATGCTGGAGGTTAGAGGGGAATATGTAGATAAGACACATCTCCTAAAATTTCTACACATTACTTCTGAGGTACATGGAAAGTTCTGTGTGTATCATTCCTTGACCATCTAGCCACATTTAATGATTGAGTAGGTTATCTTTTTTAAGAACTATATAAACATTCCTTACCAGTCTTTAATGGTATCTTGCAAAGGATGTTAATGTTTATTAAAAAATTGTTTCAAAGTTGTGGGAACATTCGTCTTAGAGCACAATGAGAAAGTGTTTGAGAATCTGCAATGTCAACTAACAAAATCACCAGAATAAGCAGCTATCCAAGCCTGATCCTTTTCAGTGCTGTACAGTCATCCTCAAACCAGTTCTGAACAAGCTAACAAACAAGGAAGTATGCTGTACTAGAGTGCCATTCCATCTTGCCTAAGAGGCCTTCCCAAGAAGCAGGTTATAGCACCCTAGCTTTTATAGTAGTATATAATAGCATATTAGCATGATATTAGCTATCTTATTCAGGCTTACTCAGCCTGTATATATATTGCTTTTTTAAATCTTCAGCTGTGGTACTGTGTAATAGCAAAATATACTGTTGACCTATTTACGTCTATCTCATGCAGTAAGAGATTGTCTTAAAAGTCCTTGTCAGAAAACATAGTTTAGAGAATCAAACTTGCTTAAACAGCATCAGAGGTGCTGTAGTCTGTATCCCCAAAAGCCAGTAAGCTTTGTTTAATGTCCTCTGAGAACGGGCATATTTATTAGAGAAAGGAAAAAGAAGAAAAAGAGAAAGTTTTTTTTGACCTGCTGCTTTTGAAAACTGATGAAAAGTCATCCAAGCTTGGTTTCAGTGTGTTCTGAATTCATTGCAGTCACCTGAGAATAAAGGGGGTATATTGGCTAAGTATTGAATTTGTAGTGCATTTTTTAATCTTACTCTGTAATCTTATTCCAGTAAGTGAGACTTCTCATGTCACTTCTACTGTTTCAGTAGAATCAGGTCCCACATATTATTTTTAAAAAATATTTCAGGAATTATCAATTAACTTTCCTGTGCAAGATGCCATGTAATGCTATAGTGACTATCAGGTTTCCTGGTTTATAATTTTAAAGGTGCACCATTGTTATATAATGGACCTTAAAAAAAATTCAACAACACACAATGTTAGGCATGTGTTAGCATTTTTGGTTTGTATTTCATGTATCATTTTTTGAGGCTGAATTTAAAAACATAAAAAAAAAAAAAAAGGAAAATTTGTTCTCTTCTTGCTGTGGTAAAAATGATGCTAGGAAAAATCTCACCCTAAAGATAAGTGCTTCACAACCTTAGAGGCATCAGAATATAACATGCAATCATGGGGAAAAGGGAGGTTGCTTTTGTTTCTTTTAGACCTTAACTACAGCTTTTACTACCAGGAACCTGTTATAATTTAGAGCTAGACACTCTAATAGACACAACTATCACACGGAGAAGATATGTTTATTTCTTTCAGAAATGCATCCATTAAAAATATTTCTGTATTTTTTATCACATTCTGAAAAACTTTCTCTACTCGGTAGATAATGTGCTTTACATTAAAACAAACAAACAAAAGAAGGTAATCTTGTTTTGTGTCCTAGATAGGTTCCAGTTTGATTTCTAAATTAAAATTTCCTGTTAATAGTTCACACGTGAATACTTCTAAACTTAGCAAATGCCAATGATACAAAGTAATAGAATTTGTGTTTTTATAAAGCCTTGCCTTTCACTGGTATGCCCAACAGATTTCTTCTTTATCTTTAATTCTACATAAAATATGTCCAGGAGGTGGAGAACCTGTTCGTAATTCTCTCAGCAATTCTGCATCTTGGAGACATTCGCTTTACAGTCCTGACAGACGCTGAGACAGCTTTCGTGTCAGACCTGCAGCTACTGGAACGAGGTCAGTAGGACGTGACCTTGGAGCATTGGTCCCACAGTGGGGCAGTTGCGCTGGTCCACCGACAGATGGAAACACAGTCCTAGGGAGACAAAAAAAATTACTTCTGAAAATTCACGTTACTGTGGGAAGACAGTGTCCGATTGACTTGGATGTTTTATAAACTATAGAGTTTTATGGGATGAAATAAATTCCTAGTATTGATAATTATCTAATACAATGTCATATTTAATGCTATCATTTGCCAAAGGAAATTGTACAGTGCACTTTGTGCAGTCTTCTTTTAAAATACTCTTGTGCTGCTTGTCAACAGCTAAACAATTTGTATTGAATTGAATTCCTTACATTCAAAATCTATGTCTTAAAAGGGTCTCTTGTTTTCATGCTTTGAAGTTCGCCCTCTTGGTCGCTAACAAATCTCCTCAAAGTGGCTTATGGATACAGAATGTCAATAAGTAACATACCTTAACTCTAATAGGAGAGAAAGTCTGCCAAGCCCGAGGAAAGTCCTGACTAATCTATAAAAGGGGAAAGCAAGCTGTAATGTAATATACAGATAGGTTCAAAATTAACAAAGTGCTGATTATAGTAATCCGATTTTATATGTTCATTAATTTTGATTACTCCTGTGACAGCATGCTTTTCTTTAACGTGTGGGTTCTTTCACTCTTCAAAAATAGCATCTACATAAGAAAATCTGTTATAAAAAAGAAAAATGCAGTAAAGCATGAATCAGGCTTTCTTAAAATTTTCTTTTTATTTCAGTGGCAGGGATGCTGCAGGTTTCACCAGATGAGCTTGCTTCAGCCTTAACAACTGATGTTCAGTATTTTAAAGGTAATCTTTTCCAAGCTTACCTTCTCATAGAAAAGACCTGGTAGCATTTTGATCCTTCTGATTTGAGAAGTTTAAAAGCAGATAATTTTTGTTTCTTATTTCTGTATGGCCTTGTAAATTTTCTCTCTGAGGAATGTGTAGGATTATCTGCCATGCGATTGAGTCAGACTGGACCATGAATTAGAAATACCTTTGTAACATGGAGCAAAGCAATTTTGCAGTCTGACGCCAATCGACTCCTAACTTAATTAATCTTATAAAAGTATGTCAAGATAGCATACTGGATACTTATACTAAGAACTAAAGTCAACAGGAGTTTCCTGAAACAAAAACTACTAAAAAAAGTTTTTAAAAAGTTATTTTCAGTAAAATGCTAGTTCTTTGTAGAATGCATACTTTTTTCTATTGAAAAAAAGTACAAAGATACATGTTTCCAAAATGAGTATCTTGTGAGTGTTGACAGTCTTCTCATCTTTTACTGAAGGCTTTAGAAAAAAACCTAACACCGTGTATATGTTTGGCAAAGGAGAATTAAAAAGGGTGGAAGGACTTACTGTAACTAAAATTAGACAAGGTGAGCTTTACAGCATTGTTTCATCTCCATTTTCTGCTTTCTGTCTTAGGAGACATGATTGTACGGAGGCACACTATAGAGATTGCAGAATTTTACCGGGATCTCTTGGCAAAGTCTCTGTATGGTCGTTTATTTAGCTTTTTAGTGAACACAATCAACTGCTACCTTCAAAATCAAGATGAGACTGGCAGGTAGGAGTGCCATTACAAACTATTAGATGTGCCATTATCTCTTCAAATCCAGATCCATAAAAGAAACATAATTCTATCATTTAAAGCATTTTATGATAGTGTGACAGTGATGCTTGTATCTTTAAATCACTGATCATTCCTTCAAATAATTTCCTCAGTAGCATATTTGGTTTTCTTTTCTTGTGTAGAGGGACTCGGTACTTTATGTAGTAATCTAGATTGGTGGTTAAAATTAGTAACCTTGTAAGAGTTGACAATACAGAATGAGCTAAGTTTTTCAACAGTAAAAAGCTGCTTTGTGGGTTTTTTTAGCACAGAAAATTCTTGTTCTTTCTCTCCAAAACTATGACCTTAGCACAGGATATTAAAAAAAGAATTTTATTCAAAGGCCTTCAAATAAATGTTTAAATTTCCCTGAATTAAATGTTCTAAGAATGTTCTGGATGTCTCTAGTTTATCATCTACTAAATTCAATGCTGTTGCTATCTAGCATGGCTTCTTAGAAAAAAGGAATGCTAATTAATGTGTCACTGGAGCAGTGAAGAAACAAGCAAAACCAAATAAATAAACAAA
>VXAK01008727.1:129499-159114 GCA_013399435.1 Arenaria interpres | reverse complement strand
CTGGGGGGATTGTAGGCATGTGGTTAAAATACAGAAAGTAAATATTATCTACATTAATTTTTCAGTGTTTTACTACTGAAGTATGGAGATTAAATGGCACGCTTTCATAGCTCAGACCTTATGTTATTTATGATCCAGATTTTTTTTTTAACTCTTTCCACCTCTACACGTAGGAGTCACCTACACTCCTCGTGCACTGTTGAGTGTCAGTGATTTCAATTTAAGTGCATGAAGAAAACAAGATTGCTGTGCCATAAAAATGCCAACTTTTGCTGCTATTGCCTAAAGAGACAAAACCTTCTTCTCTCAACAACGTCACCTCCTAAGGAGAAGGCACAGCCATTAACAGCAGTCACTGCACATTTCCTATGTTGATCTTCCCCAGAATTTTCTGTTCTGGGTCCTACTGATTGCGAGACTTCAGCCAGCCGCTTATAGAATACCTCATCTGCCTCCTCATCCTGGTTGGGTGGTCTATAGAAGACTCCCAGCACAAAATCACCATTGTTAGCCTTTCCCTTCATCCTTACCCTTAAACACTCAACTTCATTGTCACTGGAATCTAGCTCTATGCAGTCAAAACACTCCCCAATGTACAGAGCCACCCCCCCGCCTCTCCTTCCTTGCCTATTTCTTCTGAGGAGGTTATAGCCATTCATCCCAGCATTCCAGTCCCACCACGTTTCCATGATGGCAACTACGTCATAGTTGCCCTGCCACACAATGGCTTCCAGCTCCTCCTGTTTGTTGCCCATGCTACGTGCATTAGCGTAGATGCACTTGAGCTGGGCTCCCGATTTCACCCTCATTCTTGGCCCTTTACCAGTGGGCTCCTTTATCCTTCCCCCTTCACTTCTAGTTTAAAGCTCTGTCCATCAGCTTTTTTAACTCCTGGCCTAGCACCCTTTTCTCTTTTTGGGATAGGGTTTTCCCATTGTCTGCCAGCAGAAATTTCTAAACATCTATCCCTTTTCTCAAATGAAATGACAGAGCGGTTTTTTAGAGTCCTCACTAATCCAGCATCCTTCAAGCCTATGCTCAAAAAACCCAAAGCCCTGCCGATAACACCAGTCCCGGAGCCATGAGTTGACCTGTCGCCTCTTCATATTATTTTCCTTATTCATGGTTGCCGCTGAAGGGATAGAGGAGAACACAACTTGCGTTCCTGATCCCTTAAACAGCCATTCCAAGGCTCTAAAATCTCTTTTAATTGATTTAGACCTCCTTCTACCCACTTCATCACTACCCACCTGAAATACTAACAGGGGGTAATAATCAGAGGGGTTTACTAGGGCTGGAAATTTGTCCATCACATCCCTGACCCGTGCCCCAGGGAGGCAGCAGACTTCCCTGTGAAGTGGGTCAGGGTGGCATATTGGTCCCTCTGCCTCCCTCAGCAGAGAGTCACCCACAACAATGACCCATCTGCTTTTCCTTGTGGAGCTAGTAGTGATGCTGGGTCTATGGTGACTTGTTCTCTCTAGCCTGGCTGTACCGTCCTCCTCTCCAACTGCCAGTTCCTCCTGCAGGACCCCATACCTGTTCTGCAAGGGTAACTGGTAACGTGGGGGGGAGCTGAGAGGGGACTCGCCTGCTTCCCTGAGCAGGGACCTGTTTCCATTCCCCCCCTTCTCTGAGATCACAGAATTGTCTAGGTTGGAAGGGACCTTTAAGATCATCTAGTCCAACCATTAAAAAAAAACCCAAAACAAAACACAAAAACACCAGAAAAAACCTAACCAACACTAAACCATATTCCCAATCACCATGTCAACTTGTCTTTTGAGCACCTCCAGGGATGGTGCCTCAACCACTTCCCTGGGCAGCCCGTTCCAATGCTTGATAACCCTTCCAGTGAAGAAATTTTTCCTAATATCCAACCCAAACCTCCCCTGGCGCAACTTGAGGCCATTTCCTCTTGTCCTGTTGCCTGTGACTTGGGAGAAGAGACCAACATCCGCCTCTTTCCTCCTATTGCTTGGTGACAAGAGGGGTCCTCTGACTTATGTGGGGGCCTCAACCTGTTCCCTTACTCTCAGGGAGTGGGCCCACCAGCCAATCTCCCTCTCACACTCCCTGATACTCCTCAATCTCTCCACTTCATCCTCCAGCTGGGCCACCAGGCTGAGCAGGTCATTTGCCTGTTCACATTGGACGCAGGTGGTGTCCCCACCGCCCTCCATTGCCAGTGCCAGGTTCCGGCACCCTCTGGAGCCAGAGGCCTGGACACCCACACGTTTGCCTGGGGCCTCTCTCTGGCTGCCCACAGCTTTTCTAACCGCAGCCTTCCACCGGGTAGCCACCACGGCTGGATCTCTGCAAGCAACCCACACCTGGCAACGCGAGGGTCAGTTGGGACGAGCCCCCTCGTCCTCTGAGGGATTGAACTTACCTCGTAGGCTGGTAGAGGCTCAGCACCCGGCCGTACAGACCGCAGCCTCCTGAGGCACCCGCCGGGGGACACACACCAGCACTGGTGCTCACTCTGGGCTCTGTGGCCAAGGACTTGTCCCTGCCCTCCCTGAGGCTTCTTATCACCTGGTGGCTTCATCAACCTGGGGGGGTGGTGATGGCTCCACCCAGGACCCCTCAGCCCCACTGCCCACCAGCCGACAGCCCCACTACCAGCAGAGGGCTCCTCCTGGCTTCAAAAAAGCCCCAAAAAGAGCTTCCCGTCGGCCCCCTTTTTGCTGCAGATCCTTTCCCCAGCGCAGTCTTATCTGCCTCGAAGCCAGTCTCCGTGGCAGTGACCGTTTGGCACGTTAACGGGGCGTTTAAATTTACCGGGCGTGGTGGTGGCTGCGCCCGGGCCCCCTCAGCAGCACCCCCCACCAGCCCCGCAGCAAAGGGCTTGTCCCAGCTTCAAAAAGGCCCCCAAAAGAGCTTCTCTTTGCTGCAGATCCCTTCCCTAGCGCAGTCTTACCTGCCCCGAAGCCAGTCTCCATGGCAATGACCGTTTGGCACGTTAATGGGGCGTTTAAAATCACCGGGGGTGGTGGTAATTTTACCTTCCCCCCTGCTGTGCCCAGGCCCCCTCAGCAGCAACCCCCACCAGCCCCACTGCAAGCAGAGGGCTTGTCTCGGCTTCAAAAAGGCCCCAAAAAGAGCTTCTCCTCAGCCCACTTTTTGCTGCAGGTATGTGGGCTTGGTTTCAGTGTCTTACCCCTCGCTGCAAGTTTGTCATGGAAATGGGTTTAGGGCTGAAATCGGCGCCTTTTAAAGCATTTCATATGTCTTAAACTAATGGGACCCCCCCCCCCCCCCCCACCCCTTTCACCCAGCTGCTCTTCAGCTGTACGAGCTTTACACTATATGGCCAGTGATGGGCCTTACCTTTAGTCGTAGATTCTTGTGGCTGAATAAACGGTGAAACTTAAATATACGCCTTTTTTCGGTCATTTCTCTCCCGTAGTTGAGCTCAGCCTGGGTTCAAGAGTGTATAACATGCGTGAGGAGGGTAACCTGTGTCTCATCCTTAACCTCCGCAGTCCCTCCACAAGCTGCAGGCTGACTGACTCTCTCAGGCACTCCAGTTCTTAGGGCGTTTCCCAGCATCAAACGAGCAAAGAAGGCGCAGGTGGTGCCTTGGAGTTTCAGGGACTGGCAAATTTAACTGCCCTCTGCTTCCCATGCCAGCAGAATTGTTGTTGACTATTTTCAGGGGGGGTGTACAAGTATGGTTGAAAACAGATTGAGGCCTCGTCTCCCTGCCAAAGAAGTAAGAATTCAACTCAAGACTAGTTTTGGCCTGGTTTCACTCCTATATACAATGTGTGTGCAAAAGCACGAGCATACAGTGTGGATGCATGCATGCTTGCTCTTGTCCTCTTTTTTTTTTTTAATCTTTTCCTTCACTGAACTCTTAACAACCCAGTCTGGAGCAAGATGACGACATGAAGAAATTGGTGGGTATATATAATGACTTGTTTGAAGCAGACTTCAGTGTCAGCCTACAGTGCAGTGGCTATAATCAACTGGAAGTAAAACTATTTAAAATAGTTTTGGGGGAAAAAAACATTTAAGTTATTTTCCCAGACTTTTTTTTTTTTTGGTGACATTTTGAGATAATTTCATGAAAGCTCCTCATTTTATATATTACATCAGCTCAACAATTTGATATAACTGTACATAATGAAAGGAAATTGCAGGCTATGAAATTTTCTTTAGACCTTTTAACATTGTTCAAATTCTTTTCCCCCTGCATAGGTTCTTTAATGGCAGAAGAACCGAGTATCATGTCAGCAACTGACTATTAGCTCTTGGCAGAAAGGTTTGCACGGGCATTTGTGACAAGCTGGCAATGAAATAATGGTTAGAGTTGGCTGACTTCTACAGAAGAGAGAAACTTTAGCGAGCTCCATCTGAAAGTAATTGCTTCAAAATAAAAAATAATGACAGCAGAGGGAGAGAGGAGAGAGCCCGTGCCTGTGTGTGGCGAGGGGTGGGGAGGGTCCATCCTTTCTCTTGGGATACAGCGCTACTCTGAGAGCTGTAGCCATCAAATTGGTCGCTGTGGCAATAGCGTGGAACATCTCTGGGTCCACCAGTCTTTAGCAGGCTGGAGCCTGGGCACTGCTGCTTGAGACTGAGACACTTCAGCATGGAGGTGGTGTATCTTCACCCCTACCTGAGCATACAGTATGGATGTAAACTACTACACATCACCACTACTAAAAAGTGCCACATCGGAAGCTTTGACTTTCCTAAGCCACGCTCCTAACTTTGCAAGCTTAACTGCATCACAGTTAATGTATCGGCTCAGTTTAATATCCTGGAAATAAACCATGCTTTTTTTGCCACCATGGTTGGGAAGAAGCTGTTGGTTTGCTACAGGGACTGTCTGTCTCTGAACATACGAATGCAAAGCAACTTGCTTCATAAACCCCTCTGCCAGAAGATGGGGAATATGCAGCCACCGGTGGTGACAAGTGTAGAAAAGGTGTGAGAGTTCTCCAGGCTGAGCACAAATCCCATTTTCTACAGGTAAACACAACAGAAATTGGCTAATGGCTGGGTGATTTTTCACTGCAACCAAAAACAAGAACTCTTAATGTTCAACCAAACCCCTCATGATCGCACTGGGTTCTCCTCAAGGTGCCCTTCCCCCTCTCCAGCACTGCCATAACTCCCGGTTTTGAAAACCAGTTCCAGGGTGGGGAAATAGTGGAGCATTTCAAACCAGTAATAGGAGTTCAACTTTATATTCTTCCTCCAGGAGATTACAGTCTGTTGCAAAGGAAAGCATCTGGTCTACTTTCATTCAACTTATTCATCAATGACCTGGACGAGGGGACACAGTGTATCCTCAGCAAGTTCACTGATGTTACCAAACTGGGAGGACTGGCTGACGCTCCAGAGGGCTGTGCTGCTGTCCGGCGTGACCTGAACAGGCTGGAGATCTGGACAGAAAAGAACCTCATGAGGTTCAACAAGGGAAAGTGCACGGTCCTGCACGTGGGGAGGAAGATTGCCAGGCACCAAGAGGTTAGGGATGGACCTGCTGGAAAGCACTTCTGAGGAGAAGGATCTGGGGGTCCTGGTGGACAGTAAACTATCCATGAGCCAGCAATGTGCCCTTGTGGCCAAGAAGGCCAATGGGATCCTGGGCTGCGTAGGGAAGAGTGTGGCCAGGAGGTGGAGGGAGGTCATTCTCCCCCTCTGCTCTGCACTGGGGAGGCCACAACTGGAATCCTGCATCCAGTTCTGGGCTCCCCAGTTCAAGAGAGACAGGGAACTCCTGGAGAGAGTCCAGCGTAGGGCAAGAAAGATGATGGAGGGATTGGAGCATCTCCCTGATGAGGAAAGGCTGAGAGAGCTGGGACTCTTTAGCCTGGAGAAGAGAAGGCTGAGGGGAGACCTTAGTAATGCTGACAAGTATCTAAAGGGGGGTTTGAGAGAGGATGGAGCTGGACTCTTCTCAGTAGTTCCCAGTGACAGGACGAGGGGCAACAGGCACGAACTGGAACATGGGAAGTTCCACTGCAATCTGAGGCAGAACTTCTTTGGGGTGAGGGTGGTAGAGCCCTGGAAGAGGCTGCCCAGGGAGGGTGTGGAGTCCCCTTCTCTGGAGATCTTCAAGCCCCGCCTGGATGCATCCTGAGTGATGTGCTCTGGGCAACCCTGCTTTGGCAGGGGAGTTGGACTAGATGATCTCTAGAAGGTCCCTTCCAACTCTGACCATTCCGTGATTCCATGATCTGTGCCACTGAACAAGGGCTCCACTTCTGAATTTTTAAATCTCTCTCTGTGACAAGCAAGAGGGTGGTTATGCTGCTTCTGACACTTGCATTTGCACGCAAATAAGTTGACTTACACAGGAGTGGAAGGGTCAGCACTGCTGAAACATATGGCTGGTTGCCCCCCCGACACACTGATAGCACCTGCAGACATTGGCAAAATTTTAATGACAGTACTCAAACTGTACAACTGAGAAGCAATGGCAACACAGACTGTACAGTGTTTCTCCAGCCATTGCCCAAGTGTCAGTTTCATTTCAAAGATGAAGCTTATAAAAATGCACAATTCTCTCCCAAGATACTGTACACTATTCAGCAGGTTAAAAACCAAAAAAATCTTTCATTAAAAAAGTCATTATATTATTTGTATACATCAGGGATAGTCTACATAATCATGTTCATCTAGAAAATATGTGCATTATAAACCATTTCCATGCAATGCAACAATTTCTCATTTCAAAGGTAGTATAAAAAGACAACACAGCAGTCCTAGCCGCTAGAACACTTTATGTGAACCAAAAGCAAATGTGCATCCTTTTGCTGAATGTGCTAGATGTGTAAAACATAATACCAAAGACTCAAAAAGATGGAGAATTTTTTTTTTTCTTTCCCACCAAGTGACTAAGGTACCAAAAGATACAGGTAATGTGAAGTGTGCGCAGTCATCATTTTAGGCAAAGTGGCTTGTTTGCCACGCTAACCCGAGACAGACTGCTGTGTTTAAGATGACTGTGATGTAGTTTCTGCATCTCACACCTCCCAAGCTTAAGAGCGCTGTGCCTATAAAACAGTGTAATCTATTGCCTCAAAGTATAAAGTGTGTCGCTTACAATTTAAAAATCTATAGAAAAAGTTTGTTTTCCATACAAAAATGCTGAAATTTTGTCAAGATATATATTTTAAGATGTGAAATGGAACACATTCCCTGCAACAGGGAAATGAGGCTATAAACGTGAGGTTGCCTTCTAGGTTGGGGGAGGCCCATTGATGTATCGCAGCATGGGATGGAAAGAATGGGCAAAGTTGTTTCTCCGGGTGCAACTGTAGTCTTCCTCAGAAAATGGAACCATGCAAGCCAGGAGCAACAGCAGGAGAAAGAACAACTGAAGAGGTAAAGCTGCTCGTAATACACGGTAAAAGAAAGAGGGAGACCGAGGAATTGCTTGAACAGGTTGGGGATGGCTTTCAGCTCTGCAAAGGAGAAATAACAAAGAAAAAAAGCCTTCAGAGTCTGAATTCAAGAAGTTGTTTTATCTCCCTCTCTAGGGTTCTCACTACCCTTCCAAGATGCAGGGCCGTTTATCTACAGGAAAATGCACTGCACACGAAATGCTAACTATAACTTGAAAGTGGGCAAGACTGCTCAGTGGGAAGCCACCTGCTGGCTTGGGTTTCCTGTCCTTACTACTGAAGAAGAAACGTTTCTTTGTCATAGCTTAGATCAGCGGGTTTTTACCTTATTTTCAGATGCAAACTTAAGTTTTCCCAGCAGAGAAATAAAGCACTCTAAATACATATTGAAATATAAAGGAAAGCCACCATTCAGAGTGATTAGGCTCTTCTTTGCCTTGGCCTTATTGAGATCTATCCTTTGAACAGACCCTAATGAACCGTGGATGAAGTTCTCCCTTTGTCCTTCACGGTCTGTTTGCAATAAGGGGCTCTAAGCTCCAGGTTTCTTTGTCCAAGTATGCTGGTGGAATTAAAGGGAGATTTAAAATGAAAATATTCCCCCATTTGGCACAAAACCTATTTCCTCAATGGTAAAGACATGCCAAGGTTGCACATTGGTGCCGAGATCTGGGAGAAGGAGTGCTAAAGGAAAACCGTTCACCAAGGTGCAGCCCAGAGCTGGTAGGTAGAGGAGACGCTCCACCTGCATGTCAACCTATAAGCAACAGCTTCTCAGGTTTCTGCTGGCACTCAGCTCATCTCTGCTGTTTTCACTATCCTTCCAGAGATCAGGCTAATACGAAAGAATACCTTGTGCTGCTGCTGGTTTTGCCATCTGCAGTCCTCCTTACGGTGATCTGTTGAGAGAAACAGCTTTTAGGTTGCAGAAAGTACAAGGAATTTCTTTTTCTCAAAAGAGACAGTTGTAAATTTGAAAGTCTGTAAGTTCTATAATAAGATGCATGCATCTAAAAGGTAAAATGATTACACTTGAGTAAGTTTCAGGCTAAATATGTCAAAATATGCTGACAGCAAAATATCAGAAAAATATACTTGCCTTCTTCACAGCAGGGCTAGATTTCACTGTGACTGGATTATAGACTCCTGAGTCCAAGTCGTCTGGAAGTAACAGGCATGCTCTGGTACCCTGAAAGGTAACCACACCTCCTTCTTTAAGATGCACATTCAAAACTCTAAACAGATGAAGTACAAAGAGGCATCTTTCATTGCCTCTCTGTAGGTGCACAGCCTATTGCATCGTTAGATATGCATAACCAGTGGTAAACAGATGGTCCAGCTCTCCAGCATAAAGAAACTTTTTACTACGCGCAACCTGAAGGAATTACGATGGAACAGGTGTGTACAGGTATTAACTTGAAAATATCTCTGTCTGACAGCTCTTGGGATAAGCAATGTATCACTACGAACTAGAACTCCTATGTGTTCGTTACCCACTCCTAGCCTGGTACTCGGTATGGATCACAGGATAACTCAGGTTGGAAGGGACCTCAGAAAGTTCACCCAGTCCAACCTCCTGCTCCAAGCAGGGTCAGTGATGAGCCCAGACCAAAGGCCTTACTCAAGGCATTATCCTTCTGCCTCTTCAAGCCACTCAAGGATGAAGACTGCACAACCTCTCTGGGCAATCCGTTTCAATACTGTACTAGCCTCATGGTGCGGAAGCTTTTCCTATAGGCAGACTTAATTGTTCTTTTCTCAGCTTATGAAGGTGGAAGCACTTAAGTTTTAAGTCAGTCTTTTATAAATACCTTTACTCTTAATGTTATTACTTTTCAGTAAGAAAGATCCATAAACAAGTGGAATAGGTTGGAATAGGCTGCCCAGGGAGGTGGCTGAGTCACCATCCCTGAATGTGTTTAACAGTTGTTGGGGGATATGGTGTAGGGGAGAGCTTTGTAGAGTGGGATTGATGGTTGGACTCGATTATCCCAAGCGTCTTTTCCAACCTGAATGATTCTATGGTTCTAAGTATTTGAAGTCTGACTCACCAGATTTCCTTGTATTGTTTTTAAGTCATGTGAAACTTGTTTATTAAGCTGTTTCAGTTTGCATCCAACTACATGGACCTTCTCACCAGCTTCAATGTAATCACCATCTGATTCAAGCAGCAGGTAACCAGTGAGTTCTTGAAGTGAGTTCACTTTAGGCTGTTGTTTCAGCAGCTCCTTCTCCAGTTGCTTAGAACAAACAAAAAACAGTGCAACAGACTGTTACTCTCAACTTTAAGGGTGTTCTCATAAAAGGAGGAACTTGGGAAGAACAACTCAACCTGCCCGAGAACGCACAATACATAGGAATGGCTATTACAGCTACATATGAAACAAAGTTCTCTTGAAGAGACTGGTTGTACCTGTTTGAACTACCATTTAGAAGCAGTTCAAGCAGTAATTAATCCATATGGAAGAGACATTAAATCTTGGAAATTGGAAGTCTTACTCCAGCATAAAGACTGTTCATAAGGAACCTAATTATGAAGTGTAATTACAGAAAACATGCCTTATATAGGCACCTTACTCCATCCTCCTCCTCCAAGTAGGGCCAACGTCAAAGTCAGAGCAGGCTGCTCAGGGCCTCATCCAGTCAGATTTTGAGTATCTCATGGGACTGAGATTCCCCCTCCCCTTTGGGCCCCTACTCCCACACGAGGCCACCCCAGTTGTAAGAAATTCTTTTTCTTCAGAATCACGAGTTTCTGTCAGCCCATTTCTCTGACTTGTCAAGGTCCTCCCTAATGACAGCCCTGCCTGCTTTCCTCTTCTCCCTTTAAAGTGCAGAGGGAAATAATATGGAATTTGTGAAGTCATCGTTGTATTGCCTAACCACCTTAGTGTTAAGATAGAGCCTGTATTTTTGAAAGTTTTTTAAAAAATTGGATGCCAAACAATACCTCGTACCCTCAAGAAGTTTTCATATTGAATCAAGAGTACTCAGTCTTTTTCAAGGTGTGGGCTCTTGCAGTAGAGAAGTAAGAGCTGCAGGATGAGTCCTGCAATCAACACAGCTCAGATTGCTTTTCTTAGCAGCCTTTGTAACTAAAAGTGTCAATCTATTTATTCTCAAGATCTGTTTTCCACTTGTTGAAGACTGCTAGTCTAAATTACATTTTGCCCAACAAAGAACTCTGGCTCCCTCCTTCAAGCTATGAAGTTTTTTTTCAATATCAGACAATACAAATGGTCCATCAAAGACTTCTAAACATCGGTAAGCCAGCCTGCAGCCAGACTGGATTTATCCTTATCAAGGGCAATCGTGGTGTCCTGACACCTCATGAAATTCACGTCTTGGTGCCTACTGGCTCTTTCAGGCACCTGTAGAAAGCCAAGCTGTCTGAAAAGGGGATTTACAGCCAGCTGGACTCCTCTTAAGAAAATGCAGAAGAGAGAAGCAAAGCTCTGCTCCTTGAAGAGGTCAGACACACAAACTCAAGCCTGAAGGGAAGCACCTCTCTCCACTTGCAAGGCATTGCCAAACCTTTCCTAGCGCTTGGTGCCTAAGCCAGGCTGGCTGATGGAATCAGTCATTCTTACTGGAGTGCACAGTCATTCTCCCTGTCCTACACTCAAGGACGTGTAGGCTTAACCATGCTCTCAACATGCCTAAGAAATCCCTTCTCTGTCCTGCAGAGTGTCTTGTTTGTGAGCACGATCCCAAGCGTAACATCAAACTGACCAGAAACCTCAGGATTTGGGTGACTCCATGCAAGGCTGCTGGCAGAAGGGTAGCACACAGGGATTTTGCACTTCCACAAGCGTTAGGAGCAGTTGCTCTCTCAGAGCTCAACCTGAGGCATTTTGTTACCTAAATCCTAGGGACCGAGGGTAACCTGCTCATTCAACTTGCAGACCTGACTTAGTCCTACTTAATTTATGGAAGCTGAGAGTCATAGCAGGCAACATAACATGACCACACATGCTGGCAAACGTTCATGTTGTCTCTCTAACTATTCTATTACGTGGCTGAAGATTAGCAGAGACCCAATTTATTTCGTTTCTCATTTTTAACTAATACATTCTATTCAGTGAGGTGAGAAATCCGCATTTCCTAAGTGAAAAAATGCAACTGCACATTTTGAAATGACGTATCCTTCACCTATAGGAGGAAGGTGTTATTCAGACCTAAGGTTTATTGCAAACACCATATTGCTAAAAACCACAACTTTAGAGCAGATCTTTTCCAGTTTCCCTGTTGGAGCTACAATTTCCCCCACATTAATTCAATTAAAAATAAAAATCAAAAAATCAGTCTAGATTTGTAGCCTGTGGACCTGGCTAATTTTCCATCTGTTTCTGGTTTGCATGGAGAGGAATGGCGCAGAACAAGGGAAAAACGCCAGTACCGATGCTCAGAATACTCAGCCCCCGAAGACAAGACTCGACCCTAGGCATTTGGGGAGTCTAAGCCTTCATCACTTAGCTTTTTATTTTTTTTGTGTGTGTTTGTTTCCTAAAAGAAAAGGCCTAAAAAGAGCAGTTTGGGTTTGAGAGAGAATAAAGTGTCTCTGCAAGAAAACTGGAAGGGAGAGGTTTTTATTTCAGCCTGGCTGCCTGTTGTATGCTGGCGTATTGCCTGCACATCTCTGCATATGAAGGCAGAAGCACCTTGCTTAACCACACTCTTCAGTCCTCTTGGCTGAGAACAGCTTAGCTCCTTCTGTGGCATATGCACATTGTTATTAGCATTCATGCTGCCGACAGACCCTAGGAGCACAAAGACAGTGATCAAGAGCATCACCATCTTGAAATCCCATTTCTCGGTATGCCATAACTTACTTTCAATTTCTGGACCTTTTCTTCCAACGCCTGCACGCTGGTTGGTTTCACTTTTCGCAGCTCTTCCAGCTCTTCCTCAGTTTTATCAAGCCAAGCAGAGAGGTCGCTGAGGTCTGAGTTCAGTTGCTGCCACGGCTGCAACTTCTGTTTCATCCTAGGTTTATTTCTGAGGTCTTGAGCTTGGATGAGCTCCCACCTGTCAATAATGCCTACAGATGACAGAAGAACAAACGGTTAAATCTTAAGGTGAAAAGCACAGAAAACAGATGCAAGGAGTTTTATGAATACGTTATTCTGCAACCTGCATAAGGCCAAATAATTGCTACCATGTACTACTGTCATCCAGGCACACTTTTTCTTGAGATTGTGCAGTCTGTAAGTTTCATGTTACTGGACAAGTTATCCACATACTAGTTGCTACACAGGATTTTAATCACATTAATTGAAGATGTTTTAATTCACCTGGAAGAATGGAGCAAATCTAAGGAGCCTGAATTCAATGAGCCTAGTTGTGATTTGGTAGACACCAAAATTCATCATGGGACAAAGTATGATCCAGCAATTAGGACTTGGGTTTATTTTTCATCAGTTCAATGCTAAAGCAGATGGAGATGCCACCTGTGTGATCATTAATGCTAATTCTGGAAGCCCATCTCAGAGGTTTTCCTATTCATCCCGTGTGTGGGACTCAACCCTGGTCCATTTGTGAGATCAGAGACATAAACTAAGGAAGCTGGTGCGTACAGCCGCAATCTTCTTTTTATCTCTTAATTCAGTTTGTGATAAGAATACATCCGTACTGCAATCACAAATCTCAAGCACCTGAAACCAGGAATGAGTCCTAAAAGGTTAAGAGAACCATCTTGTTGGCCTACTTGGAAGAAAGAACCACAGGGAGAAGAGCGAAGAACAGAATACATTACCAGCTTTGACAAAACGTTTCTGTAAATGGGAGCTGTAGCATCTTCTTATATGGAGTACCAATAACTGAGAGAACAAACTACAGCAATCTTATTTTAGACAAAGAGACACACTTCTTTGGTTTGAAATCTGATTAAAAGTCTCTGAAGTATTCAGTATCACACAAAAGTGAAATGTTCTCATTCAATTCAACTAGCAAAGAGATAGAAGTATATTATGAGTGATAAAAATCTCAGTTCTGGCAGAAAATGTAAAAGCTTAGAAGAGCAAGCACAGGTTGGACAGTACCAGGTGAGAAGGGAGCTCAGCAAATCCTAGCAAAATACATTAACTTAGAAGACAGAGGTTTAGACTGATCTTGTGACATCAGTGCTTTGTCTCCCAAGAGCCACAGGACAAACACCACAGCACCAAAGCTACTCCTAACGCTGTGTACCTGTCTGCTCCTCCGCAGCTGCTACATTCACAAGCTCTTGGTCACCCTGGGGTTCTTCATCACTCATGTTAGCAGATGTAGCTTTATCCTTGTTGATGCTGCTGCTGCTTGCAGAGCTGAGCTGCTTCACCTGGAATGACATTTTGGTGGGTGGGTGGGTGAGCGCTGCAGGTTAACAAGCCGTCAAAGGTCAACCTTCATTTGTGCTGCTTTGGGGTGGCCGGGCTGCTGCTGAGCTATGGCATGTCAGACTTAGCACTGGGCTTCCGCATCTTTGCTAACGGTTTATCCTGGTTCTCTGTGCCTTCTCAGTAAACACATACCATAGGGACACTAATTATTCCAAGACTGCACATGGCAAATTAACTGCTTTTGCACTACATGTACCAGACAGCATGTGTTTGCTGATACTCTTTTGTTGGAGTCTGGGTCTTGGCAATATTGATTCTAAGGCTCGAAGACTGGATTAATGATGACAAAAGCAGCCAGATATCAGTACCCATTTGTGCCTGGAAGAGTGCTGACAAGTGGTCCAGATCCACTGGGCTTGGGCAGTTGCTGGTGAAGCCATGGCTAGCAACCAGCCACCAAGTCTAAGGTACCAGTGAATAATAGCCATTTTGGCACATTTTTTTAGTGCCCAGAAGGAAGGGAGTCCTTTCTGACCCTCGTGACTCAATGGGAGTTGTATGTTAGAAAAGGACCCTTCAAATCAGTCTGCTTAGGAAAGGGAGAAACGTCAGTATCAAGGGAGGGTGTTCACACCCTCTCCTTTGAGGGGGTTAAATTAGACTTGTCCTTTGACAACAGAGGAAGAAAGTTATTCCAGACACCAACTCTGATCAGGAGCCTAACGTGATTGTTCTGAATTGCTTTAAGGGAGTTTTTCTAGTGACTGGATAGAGACTCTTCCTGGTTACCTGAGCCACCAGAAGTAATGTTTAAGTCTGCATAAAGTGAACATTCCCCCCACCAGTAGTTTTTTTTCCTTGATGCTGGAGGAGGGAAGAGGATGGAGCTACACAAAAACAACAAGCAGACTGTGTAGTACAGGCTCAGTGCCCACACAGCCTCCAACTCACATAGTCTGGCTTATAGGGAGTACTTGACTCTGGACCAGACAAGATATTTCCAACCACCTCTGCCTTGTTGTATCGGTGTTTCCTGCAGACTGGGCTATCCGGAGAATGCCAAGGATGAGCTTCTGAAACGGACTTTCCTGAAACAAATAAAACCAAAACCATATGCTGTAAGCGCAAAAACCCATCTCCACAAGAAAGCTGTTGCTTTGTATTAAGTTAGAAAGCGCTCTGAATAAAATGGCGTCAAGTTATGGCATAAAAATGACAGTTTTGCAGCTTTCCTTGCAAAGCATGCACATTTGCAAAACATCAACAGTGTTTCAAAGGTAATGAGATGAGAGCCATGCAGTTATGGGACATTCTGTTTTCTTCTGGAAAATGCTTGAACACAGGTCTGAGCATTCAAAAAGTAAAAGAAAAAGGCTGCACTCTGATTTTGGAAAGCTTGCATCCCAACAATACTATCTCACATCTGCAACGCATTTCAGTAAGGACAAGTAGAGACAAGTCCTGATTTGGAAAACACTTGTTCTGGATTTAACAGACAGGACACATACGGTTCTGTCATGCACAAAAGACAAAAAATACTTGCAGAGTTGGAACCATTTCCGTCAGTAATTAGGCAATCAAAATTAAAAACAAACAAAAAAAATGATACTACCCAGAGCAAACCACCAAGAAAGTACCAAAAGACCTCAAAACAATGCAATGAAATGCACATTAACCACTTTGGCATTTACCAGG
This sequence comes from Arenaria interpres, assembly GCA_013399435.1. Taxonomy (NCBI): domain Eukaryota; kingdom Metazoa; phylum Chordata; class Aves; order Charadriiformes; family Scolopacidae; genus Arenaria; species Arenaria interpres. The sequence goes on along the minus strand of VXAK01008727.1, from coordinate 143,732 downwards.
CAAAATCTAAATGGCATGTTCTTGACTGCTTTGTAATGTACATGTGAATACTGCAGCATAAGAACACCATGACAGGATGAGACATGGTGTCCACACAAGGCAGGAAGTCAGACATTACATATGAGAGAGGTTGAGGAATATAGCGTGCAGCACAGGGAGATTGCCATGTTCAGACACATGCATTAGCAGGTGCCTACCAGAAGATGCTTTCAAAGTTTTTGTGGTCATTTTAAGATATGCCTCAGGATTTTCAGTGATTTCTACATCTGAAAAAAGAATAATGTCATTTTCCTCACTAGTCAATGTTTTCCAACTATTAAAAACAACTGAAACAATGAGGGACAGCAAAGAAAAAGAATGAAATAAAAAGTTTCATCAAACATTCTTAAAAAGTAAAGTTTCTAAAATCTTTATGTTTCTGAAAATACAAGCTTGGTTTAGACCATGCCATTCCCTTCATCAAGAAGTCTGAGAGATGAGACTGCTCACATCTATTAATAGGACTTGAAAAACAACCAACAGAATGGGAGCAAGACCTCAATCCCCCTCCCTTCCCACACAGGGACATCTGGCAGTTGTCCATGTCAAAAACAAACAGCTGGCAATTGGTTCTCACCTGACAAAGCACTGTAGTATGTTGCTTCTTCTTCATCTTCGTGAGAGGAAGAACCTCCCACGTCACCTGTGTGATCCCACTCAAGTGGGATGGAGTCAACACTGATAGGGGTTTCACAGCCTGATCTTTCATGACCTTGAGTAGGGGGCATAAGGTGGCAAAGGGACTGCGGTGAAGAGGGCCCCTCGCTGATGGCCTTCTTATGCCAGGGATCATTCTGGATTTCTCTGGAGTCTTCTGGATCTGTCTCACTTTCAGAGGTCTCCTCTTCATCGTCTGATCCCTAAAAATAAACAACAATTATTGCTTATTAATAAGATCTACACTGCTTAACGAGCTAAGGATTGAGCCACACAGTACTATTGGGGACTGTTTTGTAATCAGCTGCAGCAACTGAAGACCACGTGCCAAAAATTAAAGGGAAGCATCATTTTTGCCTCCTTCCTATTTTGCCAAAACAATCCGCACATCAGCAGCTATTCGCAGGGAAGGGTACCCAGTTACAAATAGACTGCACAGGTCAGCAATGAAACGATGCTCAGGCAGGTACTTGTAGGTGTTCATGTTCCTCTTCCTGGCTTTTTCATAGATGTTCTTTCTTTTTGAGCCAAAGCAAACTGAGAATCAACTAAATGTTCCCAGTGAAAAGTAAAGAGCATGCTGTTCCCCATGCAGAGTTCCCACAAGAAAGCGGACAGATGGAGGCTCACAAACAAATCCATAAAGAGATATTCTAAGCATATGATTGAAAATAAAGAAAACAAAGCGATATTAAAAACACCAAAAAAAGCTTTTGAAACCCTCATACTGCTACTATCTAAATATTAATTCTGTGAATTACTTCCATGCTATCATCCAGATTCTGCAGACAGAGACCCAACATAAGAGGCGTGAGGAGACAACACTGGCAACAAAGACTTGGCGAAGCTGGCACAACTACTGAGGAGCTCCTGACCCCTTTGAGCTCAAACCACTCAGTCAAGCCGCTGGGGATAAGCAATAAGCATTGCAGTTCAAACACCAAAATCTTGCCACAGCATCAAAAAAAGTGTTGCTTCTTACAGGATGTCTTGCAGTCAGTCTTTGATGGAACCGGGCCACTCGCCCAAACACTTCCTGACAGTATCGATGAAGTTCTTGCAATTCGCCTTCAATCACAGTAGCATCCAAAGGCTCACTCTTCTGAATCAACTGCTCCCCAAAAACAATTAGCTGATCAATCTTATTAGTGTTCAATGTTATTTCCTGCTGGAAACCCTATTTGGAACAGAGGAGAAATATAATTATCTCTGCAGCACCCCTTTCCAGCCTAAGGTTTGTCCTTTTTTTTTCTCACTCACTGCAGTGAAAAAAAAGCAGCAATGGACCTTGTTGGCTAATTTTGTTTAGCAAATATCTTTTTTACTGAAGAGGTCCAGAGGTTTGTTTTATTAGCAGGACTACAGAATGGCATCTCCACCATCTATATAATTGCAGTGTCCTGAGCCTGCCAGCGATCTCAATATGAGAGTCCAGCTAATCAGAGTTTATTTTTCTGTTGGGTACACACAGTCTTTTTCTCAGTAGCAAAGAAGTTGGCCCAAACAGCCAACACAACAGTAAATCGACATCCCAAAACAATTAACAGTGCAGGGGGAAAGGAGAAACGAGCATATGAGCAGGTAGCAAGGAACTAGTATGTTCTTTAAAATCATTGCACCTGATTGCTGTTTTATTTCTGTTGGAAAGGCCGAGCTACAAACAATGCACTCAGAGGAGAGATCCTACCTTAATGCCAATTCAACAAAATTCTCACAAGAACACCTGAATTTAGGAATGTAGATTTTACTGTTAACCTGCACATGCTCCTTTCCAGGCCAGACACCACTGTCACTGACACTGGGTGCTAGGAGAAAAAGGCAGAATAGAACTAAACTTGAACACTGAATCTGAATTTAAATACTGTACAGTTTAATCTTGATTCAGAGGATAAGTCTTAACAATTTAGTGGCGTCTTAAACAAATACAGCCTTACAGAGATTTGTTGGCTATTGTGAAGTTCCAGAAAAGTAGGTGATTCTGTCAAGAGAGGTCTGCCCAAAATATTAAACAACTGCTTTATAAGGATACGTACATTTAACTGGCGCATTTTGTCATCAAAGTTACTTTTTGAGAAGTGCTCCACATTTGTCAGCTGGAGGTCCATTTCTGTGAGCCAAACAAGGATGCTTTCCCTCGTCCCCTCAAACTCATCTCTCCGATTGGTGAAGTGCTGAATAGGAAGAAGGGGGCCCATGTTATATGACTTCAGCTACTAAAAGAGATGGTCACAGGATCTCTTGGAAAACTATTTTAATAGTTTCACAACTCCCGTTCACCTTAAAGGCCTCCAGGGCACAAACGGCAGCATGCCAGGTGTACAAACTGTGCCCTTCCTGTAGTGATGCTGGAACAAAGTGTCCTGTGTCAGTACATCATGCATATGGCAGAGGGAATAAAACTTCAGCAGTGCAAGATGCATCCATAAAATGATACTCTGGCTCCCAAACTGTATACCTTCTCCCACATCATTATACCTGTGTAACAGTTCATTTTGTTTAACATCTCGTTTGTTCTAAATGTAGGATCAAAGCAGACAAAGGAAGCAAGCCCCATCTCTAATTAAAGTAACTAAAACTATGGCATTAAAATCGATAAAACAATGGAAAAGCTGGATCATGGATGACCATGACAGTGTAAGTGATGCACCATTTGGCGTGGAAGCCAGGAGGAGTTCTCTCTGCTGCTGTCTCCCACAGAAGCTGCTAACAGACACGCAGATTGCAGTGCCCTAGTTCTCCTTGGTGGATTTACTATTTAGGAAGGGGATTATAAAAAACCCCAAACACACCTCCTAACTGCACAGCTCAAACCCCATCAGCGGCTCTCACAGCCTCATCCACTGACTTTTGGGATCTAATAGTTTCCCTGTCAACTGCTTGCAGCACTGCTGCATTTAAAAATCAGGCAGTCACAAGTTTCCCCCAGGGCACAGTACAGAACGCCTGCCCAGAGATCAGTTTAACTCGACAAGCAGGACACATCTTTGAAGTGTCACAAATAAACTCTTTGACAACATTCCTCCGTCAGGCACTCCAAACCGTATCCGCACTGGGGTCCCTTTGTCTCTCTGCCTCTTATTTATCGAAAGGCGCAAGTGCATGAACGCATCCACCCGTGACAGGACTGGATAAGAGGAAAGTGGGATAGGAGCAGTAACACCTTCCAAAACCTGCACCCATTCTTCCCTTATGCTTTTTCAACAACTAAGAAACAAGGACATGTTTATGCTGGGTACTTGGTGACCCTTCCAGCCTACACTGATAACTCAAGACACAAATCAACAAAGACAGTTGCTCCAGTATGTGTTTTGCTCTTGGGTAATTCCTACAGAAGCTTGCAAGTGCTCCTCATTCTCTCAACCCCACCACTCAACTACCTTGAGTCTCCTCAGAATAGCAGCCACTCGTTTCTGGAGATTATCCCAGCGCTGGTTGCCTTCATGTACCATCTGCTTCAACTTGCTGGCTGAGTCGGTGCGGTTCTCTCGGGCAAGGCGCCTGTACTGCTTATTGATCAGCTCCAACTGAGTGAGTCGTTCATGAACATGAAGCTGGAACGCCTGCAAGGCAAATCAAGGAACTCAGTTCCCTTGCCGACAGGAGAAGGGATGTGGATGATACTATCCATCAAGAGAGACGATGATGCCCTCCCAATAAAAACAGACCTTCCAACTGCAAAATTAAATCCTGAGGAGGAGCTGTATTTTAAATCATCTGGTCAGACTCAGCTCATCAGGAAAAGGAAGAAAGAAACAAAAATAAAATCAACCCACAAACATCTCCTGACTAAAAAAAGCAAATCTTTAACTTATCCGCAGGATCTTCTCAGTTCAGAACACTGCATTCTCCACATTGAAAAATATTCTGGAGACAAATAAATCAGCCAGACACTGGCCAAATTATTTATGTACTCTATATCACCACCGCCAAACTGGTGTTTTTCAGTCATCCGGGCATTTCACACAGACAGTAGGTACTTTGCAGTCTCACCGTCCAGCCTCCTGCTGAGCATAAAAAAATTAAGTTAAAAAATTCACCTCAAATTTCTTCAGCTCCTCCTTTGCGTGCGTGTACAAAACCTCGGAAGAAAAAGGCTTAGCTGCTATCCATTCAGATGATTTTAGCCAATCTTCAAAGCTTGAATAGTCGTCCAAAAACCTTTGCCATAGGCGCCAGGTTTCCTCGATTCTAAGAGGGAGACGGAAAAATGGAAAGGTTTTATCACAAGCTCACTACTAACTTTGGAATTTCTTTTTCAAAATTCAGTTTGTGGCAAAAGCTACAGCGTTTCTTCAAAATGATGCCACGGGCTTCTTGAGGAGAGGTAAGAAAAAGAGACTTACTTCATTCGCCTTTCCATAGACATGGCACAAATGTTTCTCCACTGTCTGTCCAAACTCCTGGTAGTCTGCTGGATGGAGTCACACTCTGTCTCATTGGCACACGCGTCCGAATCGTGGAGCAGGACTTCACAAATATTAAACACGGATTCCACTCCTGAAGTGTGTTGCTCTATGTCTCTCTGCAGATCCTGCCAACGGCAAAAAGAACAGCTCGAGTAGAAGGAAACACATGCGCAGCTGAACTTCAGACATACCCTTTCAAAAGGCTGCAGAGGATGGGGAAAGAGCAATTTCTGCGTCAGGAAAAGCTTATTTAGCTTTAAGAAAACAGACTTGCAAGATGAGCTGTGCAGATGACAGGCTAACAGGTCAGGACAGAACTGCCAGGCAAAAAGGGATCGTCCAGCTTCAGATTCTCAGTCAAAGCTCAATCTTCCCATTAACAGCCTGGACAACTTTCACGTGCATTCAAAAATCCAAACCTTGCACATACTTACTAATTTGGACAGCCAAGGGACGGTGTCTCATATCAGCTTACCCACACCGTAAGACTTGACAGAGAACTTGTAGGACAGTTCACGTTCTTCAGTGACTGTGTGATCACAGGCTGGTATCACGCGACTCGGCACACACGTAGCTGGTGTTACAGTACTTATTCCCTCTTGCACAGCTCCTGTTTTAGCGGACTATTTTAAAGGGTCTCCAAAGAACCTTTGTCTAATGTACACTACATGTTTCTTCTCCAGAACCTGTACGCCCACCACAGTCTGGCCTCTCATTAGGCCTGTAACTACACCTAAAGTCAATCTAACTGAATAACAGAAAAAGAAAGACTTATCTAAATATCTCTCTATAAATAGGCAGCTACCAATGGTACAATGCTACCAACTGTAAATATTAATGAAATGACAATGTCCACTACGCTTCCATTTTTTCAACCCATTTTTGGCTTCCCTAATGAAGGATATGGAGGCTTTTGCTTGAATAACACTAGAACAACAAGAAACAAAAATAAATATTTTACTGGCAACAGTGAACAGGAACTCCCATTAAATGTTGTTGCTGATTTTAGTGAAGCAGAACTGGTTTTGCTCTAGACTTACAAAACCCAAATAAAATAAAACAAACAAAAAAGTCCCAAAACAGACACAGCTTGCAGTAAATCCAAAGGGAGTTCAAAGAAGATCTTCCCAGAAGTCAACAGGCTGCAAGGAGCTGAGTATCATTCAGTGGCGGTCTTCAGTGGTGCTACATGGGTACCTGAAAGGGCTGAGCCATAAATGGTCCAAAATTTGGCTTGTGGGATTTGTGGTAATGTACAGCTTTAAGGAACGTAGAAGCCAAAATCTTTACATAGATGAGAGACTGCCAGAAGCAGACCCAACATCATTTTTGACAGCTTATTAAGGATTCACAGCTGGTTTCCGAGCAAGAGGCAGCACTGCCTTTTTAACACAGGCACTGGTACCTGGAGAGACAGTTCTCAATTCATTAAATTTCACTGGATTTACAGCTGTGTTAGCAAAATGAGAATTTGGACCACAGAGTACAAATCCTTTCTACTTTCACTATGTTAATATTGCTGATATGATCTCATTACTTTTGGTCACACCTGGCTTCGTGGAATAACCCTAGACAGAATCCTTGCAGTTTTTCAAGCTGTTATTCCAAACAACCTGACTGCATTACGGTGAGACAAACACAACAGACTAAGTAATGGGGCCAAGAACATGCATTGAGCCCCAAAAGGTCCTTTTCCTTCAACTCTGCACAGCACTGCCCAGAGAGTTTAAACAGACTATACGCTGCTGGACTTCTGCTTTAGTAAAACAGCTTTGAAATATTAAAATTAATATTATTCATGTTTTAATTGTCATCCTGTAATCGAAAAAACACGCCATAAAACATCTCTGTGGATGCACAATGCTCTGAAATTGCATTTAAAAATGCATTCAAGACTGAACAGGTGAAAAGCTCTTCCAGTCATGAATGTCAAATGAAAGAAGCCTGTAGGGCATATTTCTCACCATCGCTCTGCTCTTGCTGAAATAACTGTTCAGATAAAACCAGGAAAGATCTTTTTGCTTGCTGGATTCAGACAAAGGTTTTTTCAAATGCAGAGCAGAAGAAGCTTTTTATTTCTTGTGGTCTTTTTAGTCAGCACGGTCTCCTCACACGCAGCCTGCTAAAAGGTTACAGGAAGAGGAGTCTGGAGGTACCCAGAGGTCTGTGTTTGAGACAGAATCCAAACAACAAAGCTGTGAGTAGCTCTGAGCGGCAAACGATGGCTCTTACAGTGGAACTGAAGCTTGAATCCTCATCATAAAAATCAATTAGTTTGGACACAATTCCTTTGTGCCTCACATTCTGCTTTTCCTGGCAATTTACCACAGTCTTTGAGAATGCAAAAGGTTTGGATGGGCAGAAAATATTTCCTTGTTGTTTACATGATCATTCACAATGCAGATGAAAACATTACAAGCGCTGGGCCAAGACCTTTGGTGTTTGAGCAACTCCTGCAGCGGAGTCGGCAGGAGCCATCTCCAGCCCTGTCACAGAGGAGCTGGCCTTTCCCATGATGTCTGGGAGATGGGTGGATGGAGAGCCACCTCAACCCGCAGAGAACGCAGCACTCAAGTCTGGGTCACTCAGGAATCTCTCCTTAGACAGGAAAGCAGCCGCCAGAGATAGAGAAGATGGAAGAACACCCATAGGTGTTCTTAAAGGCAGATGCCATCAAGCTTCCATGCTTGACAGCTTTATTCTTGACCCTCAGTTTTAGGGCAAATATTCTTGTTTAACACAAAGGCCAGATGACAGCTGTGGTCATTCTCAGCCTTTCCAAGGAGGCACTTTGACCCTGGCAGACTCATAGCACGGCCCTGAGCAAAGGTTGACTCCACCAGCAAGTCTGTGCTTTGGAGAAGTTCCTTTTCCTTCCCTGGCTGCTGGAGAGAGAAATTTTCTTCAGGGGTTCTGAAGAAAGGGGTTGGATAGGGGACTATCCAACTCATCTCCCACTTCCACTGGGCTGGGAAAGCTGGCACATTCAGCAGTGCCCAATCCTTGCCATCTCCAGCACTTAGAACTCGCATAGATCCTTAAGATCTCTCCGGTAAGCCATGTCTTGGATAACACCTACATGCACTCAAACACCACCTAGGAATGCTAGGCTGGTTCACGCTTATGCCTCAGCAGGATTCACACACACCCTATCACCCAACCCTGAGGGGATCTTGAGAACCTCCCCTCCTGGATCAGGCCTGAGGCAAAGGTGTGTTTGCACAAGTCCACCCTCCAAAGCTCGAACATCCTTCTCTGCCAAGCTTGCTCTGCAAGGAGGGGAAGAGAACTGAGCTAGTGAGGGCAACACATCAAACCAGAGCACTTGAATCTGCCACAGCCAGTTTGCTGGAGACCTGGCGTTCACGCCTTGCCAGCCTACACCATCCTCATGGATTTTGCCCACTGTTTCTGCCCTGCCTAGCCCTTATGAAGTCTGCTGTACTTAACTGAGCAAACCATCAAAAGTGATAATGCTTTTGTTTGGATTTTGCACGTTTTCCTTGGGGGGAAGGGAGAAGAGGAGGTAAGTCAACACAAAAATTAAAGCAAGCAAATAAAAATTTTCCATGAAACATATCATGGGAGGGGCGTGCTGTGAAAACCAGTTAGAAGGCCTTGCTAAAGAAAAGAAACAGGTGATTTTAAACCAAGACTAATTGTAATCAGCAGCATTTTAGCTCATTTACTCCAGCTGCTCCTATTTCCCACCTGCTGTTCTGCCAGTCTCTTCTGGATTTCTTGGTCATCACAGACATCATAAACGACAGGTTTGGAAAGCTCAGACTCAATCTGGGCCAACCAGGTGCGAAGATTACTCATGTTTTTGTCCAACAGTTGAATAAAAGAAAGGGTTTCCTTCAGTTTCTTCACCCTAAGCAAACCAGGAAGAACATTTTTGTTACAAAGATCTGCAATCAGTGGAAATGACATTAGCAGAAGGTGATGAGAAGCGTGGCTTTAGGAAGCACTTACTGTTGCATCGAGCTGTTGCCTGTAAATCAGAGCCGTGTTTTTGTAAAAACCCACCTAAAATTGGCACATCAGGCCTCTGCTCTACAGATGCAGAAAGGTCTCATGTGAATTCTTTGCTGAAACTGTACGAGCAGAGTGAATTTTTGTAGCATCCTTCATCTGCCTGTGAGCTCTTCACTCAGTTCTTGGACATTTGTTTAAGTGGGAGTTTGTACCGTAACATACTGCAGTTAAACTAAAATGGGTATCTATGGTCTGATTTTCCTGCTGTGAATTACATTCAGTGTCTTCTTCAGCAACCAAGAGGCCCACCCTGGGCAAGTGGATGCTGACAGGAAAGGAGAAGGCCTGAACAATGGAGACTGTAGAACTCACAGCCCCGCTACATTAAAAGCTCTTCTAAACAACACACTGAAATATGTGGAGATGTACCAGACTCTCCTGGTGGGTGAAAATGAAAAAAACCAATCCTGAAGAGGGAGAATATCTAATGGCTAGAGAGAGTTGTGCAGCAGACAAGCAAATGAACCATCGAGACCATTTACTTTTCTTACAGCTGTTTATAGAAGAGCCCTCAAACTGCAAACTTTTCTTTATTTCCAGCCTTTACAGCATATTCCCATGTCAAAACCCCTTATCAGCCCCTCAAATTATCCAAGTAGCATGTTTGTACATTTTGGCACATTCGTCCCCGTGTGTTGGAGGGAATATCTGTTAAACTACCTCATCACTCTCAAATCCTTCCTTGAAATTCTCATTTATTGCAACAAAAATTACTATAACACCCAACACTGGGGTGACATCTCTTCTGACTTCAGATTGCCATCGGACATTGCCATCTACACCTTGGTAGTTAATGGAGAGAAAAAAAAATAAAAATCTAGAACATGATTTCCATCAGACCTATCTTAAAACATCCAGATCACAACATGAGATGAACTGTACCAAAAAGCAGGTATTTTTCTCCATGAACTGCAACGATCTACCCTGTAGTACTATAAACATCAACGCTGCAGACGCTAAAGTCAGGTGAAATCATTCCATCTGCGTCCTAGGGAGAGCCCCCTTCCCAGCCAGCATCCCTTCCCCACGCTGTCCTCCTGGCTGCTCGCATTCCTCAGTTATCCAGTTCTGTCTCTGTGCCTTGGGATGGATTTCTCAACCTTGCATGGGATTTCTAAAATCAAAATTTCTGAATTAAACCCTAAGCTACTGCCTGGTCTGTAATGTCTACTGGCATGCAATGTCATCTAGTGTAGGCAGGGACAGATCAGACCAAGACAGAAGTGTCCTGGCAGAGTACCTGGATGCTGGCTTCATGCAAAGGACCTGCCTCCTCCTGCAAGAAAAATGAGTAGTTTCCCATCCCACCGTCCTGCCTGCTGCCAAAACTGTCCTAGTAAGCTTTGCAGGAGAGAGGTACAAACTGCCTGTGACCGAAGGACTTTTGCAGTTGCCTGTTGTGGCACATGATACAGTGACAGAAGATATGCAGGACAGCTAATCCACAGTGAATATGCTCCCCTGTAAGCAACAACTGATCTTATTAGCAACCTTAAAGTAATAAATCAGGATACTTATGTCAGCTAGATACTCAATTTAAGGTAAAGCACTTATAGAAGAGATGTGGGAATGATCCTGCTGGATTTGTTCAGTTCTATTGGTTACTGTGAAGGCACAGAGCCCTGTCAGCAAATTTGGAGTCTCATGAATTAGCATATCATGAGAACCAGCTTCCCCTACCTCTTGTTCCAAAAGGACCAAGTCAATACTTTTAATTGTTCTATGAGGAGAGAAGACAACAATATTACCAGCAGGTATTTAGCAACTCTGCACTGTCCCAAATGTAAAATTAGTCTTGTCTGCTTGATGCAACTCTGCAAGCCAGCCTGAAAGATTCAGCCCAATTCCATGGTCCATCTTGTCACTGAGATGTAAAGTGCACTGGTGTAAAGTGCAAAGCGTCTGCCTCTGCCCCTTTACACTGATGGTACTTTCCACCACTGCGGCTGAGAGGAAGCCATTGGATGACAAAAGCATTTAGCTGCTCTCACTTTTCCTTAACAAGCTCTTTTCAGAGCTCTCCAACCAAGTTCAACCCTGCATGCAGAAGGCACCTGGCTCCCAAGCAAACAGCAGCTATATAAATCTTCCTGCTTCTGGTTCTAATTCCATTAATTGGTACTCAACAAACACGTCATACTCTGTTAACTGTACAGCATTTTCTTGTGCTATGGTAGTAATTTACCCAGAAGACCTAACTGCCCCTCAACCCTCTCCCAGCTGTCAATTTGGATCCAGTTGGTTCTACTGCTCAGCAGTGCCTGCAGATCATCAAAAGGCAACTCAGGAGCCCTTCTCACTGGAGAGGTGGGATGGTATAGGCTCTGCGTTGAGCACCAAAGACAAGAACCATGACAACAGCCAGGCCTGAGGAAGAGTCTGAGCCAAACATCTGCGCTGCTGCATTGTTAATTCTGCATGACCTCAGGCCACCGTGAGGAAAGCAAGGCTAGATGGCTGTGCTGTACCCTGTACTGTATCCAGTGGCAATTTATTCGCTGCATATTCTATGATGTTCTCTACTAGTGTTTTGGAAATGTCTCTCTGATGACTTGCAAGAGATGCAGTCATTGGGACCATGTGATGGTACAGCTGACCTGCAGAGACCACAGCCCACGGTGTTGCTGCTGGGCATCATCTCTCTGCTTCCCTGTACTCCCTTCTCCGACTGTATCCACCTGTTTCCTGTCCTGAAGTTGCACTACAGAAAAATTCATGAGTTGCAAGACTTCTTTCTTCAGTCTGCCTATCGGGTAACAGGTAGGTGAACACAGCCAAGGAAGCCCAAAGCAAAACCACGGAATATTCGATTATAAATAAATCTCGTTATATTACTGGCAGCACATTCAATAAATTTAGAAAGCAACAGTTTTAGAATCCAAGTGGTTTTTTTTTTCACCAACCCCCCCCCCCCCCATAATATTATTTTGGCTCCGAAATCACTCCAAAATTCAAGTTACAGATATTACCAGAAACATGTAAGTCTTTATCTACTAGTGTTACTAGAAGCAACAGTCTCAAAGACAGCACAACTGTGATACTTCAAGTCTGTATTTACTTTCTAGTAATTGCCATTACAGGCACACCACTGAAATTAGTTTAATTTGTTATGTATTCTGGATAGAATGTGGCATTTGTCAGTCATATAACCACCCTTAATGCTCTAAATCATTAATCTCAAACTTGAGCTAAGCAACCGGAGGAAGAATAAAAACCTAACACAAGTTCACATTAGTGCAGGTGTAAATAGGAAGGCAGCCTTGTCCAGATGTTCACCTTGGCTGATCTGCTCGTGTCGCAGCCAGTGGACACAAAGCCCACGGTAAAGAGTAGGGTTCTACAACTGAAGCAAGGGGTAAAATGATGAAAAATTTGAGTGTCCTTCTTGAGCACACTCATCTTGCACAGAAGTCACAGGGAACTGCCATTTCTCTGGCTAGAGCTCAAAGAAAAATGTAAAATAGTCTAATTACAGCCTTAAAAGTCTTACAAGTGCAACAACCATTTTCAGATGCATTTCTACACACTGCTAGTATTCCTGCAAATTATCTGCTTTTTGCATGAAAGAAACTTGATTAACTCTCTTGAGATGCATCCTGAAGGGACTATTTGTCTGGAAATGTCTGCCTCCTGGGAGCTGGGTGGGGGTGCACAATTCAAGCCACCCAGCCTTAGGGCAAAAGCTTCCCCCCATGTCCAGGTGACCAATCACCCAACACACAGTGAATTAAGGGCAATAAAAGTTCAAGTGCAGCAGAGGAAACGAGCTCCTCCCAGTTACCCAGAAGGTGGAAAGAGGCTCTACAAAGTGTATTTCTCAAGTTATTTGGTCAAGCAGGCAAGACTTACTATTTGTTGAATAAAGACCTACTTATCTGTAGTTCACTTCCCAATGAGGACTCACCTGCCACTGTGATGCCAGAAGCAAACGAGAAAAAAAAAAGGAATAATTTTTTAAAAAAATCCAACAAATATAACCACTAGTCTAAAAAAAAAAACCAATCCCAACAAACTCAAACATCTCTCAGACGGTGCAATGGGCCCAGCTTAAAAGATACTCTGATTCAAAACAGCGCTTAGACACGTGCATAAGATGCCTGGGATAAGCCAAACCAAAGCCAGTTTCTAAATGTCTTAATCTTTACACCAAAATAGAAGTGCCAAGAAAAGAACAAAACTAGTAGATTATAACTAAAAGCTGGCTGCAAAAGTGAACAGAAGGACTAACTGACCTGACTGATAATTGGATTTGGGTCTTAATACCCTCAACGAAGTTGCCAGCATTGGGTTACAAAAGAAATGCATTGACTGTTTTAGGGTGAATCATTGTACAGACCCACAAATACAGGGAATATTTTGTCGTAACCACTCAGGAAATACCTAGCAGTAGAAGACACTTTCAGGTTGACTGAAATGTATTCACACAAACATAAAGAATTGCAAAATGCCTGACAATTGCCTTGCATCAGCTGTCAAAATGCTGCAGGAAAATGTACACGGAAGCTCAAATAAGGTAATAAGTAACACTCAAATTTCAGTTCCCCGAAGGAAAGAAAAAACATCCCGACATATATTCCAAATTCTCTCTCACAAGCACAAACGTCAGCAGAAAAAGATCCTACACACGTTTCTTTTTAACTGAAGAGGAGCTGGAACTGCCGTGCCTGCTGATGGGATTGTTTACGGCTGGGTAAGGCGAATGAGATGCACAACCCAGGAAACCTTTGTTCAGCGAGTGGCAGGGCGAGCTTCAGTGTGCGGGCAACAAAAGACCCTATTTGGAGAGATGATGTCGAAGGCAAATTTTAGACCTTTGTATAAAAGGCAAGGCCGTTTCTCCCTGGTACAAAGACAGGAAGGCTCCCTGTCCCTGGGCTGCCTTAGCACAATAAGCAGAGCAAACAGCGGGTTTGCCAGGGGAGCATTTTCTCGCGTTACCCTGCCGGCGAGTCCAAAAAGGTTGCTGTCGCAGATCTCCACCCTCTCGGGCGCTAAATCCCCCAACGCAGCTGATTTTAAGCGAGAGGCCCCTGAACGCTGTATTCCTCCTGCTCAACGCGCCGTGTCTCCCACTCATCCCCTTGTCCAAGGCA
>VXAK01008727.1:95133-128729 GCA_013399435.1 Arenaria interpres | reverse complement strand
TCACACCCACACAGATGTATCCTTACTTCCCCCGCATTCTCCCTTCTTGCCTTTACCATTATATGCCCGCTATTTAAGTACGAATTAAATCTCCCACACACTAACCTGTCCTTTCTTTAACCTTCCAGTGCAGGGGGAAGGCCGCCAATGCAAGTAGCCTGTTACGCCGTAGGACGTAATAAGCTCTAATCTTCCTTTATGATATAATTCGTTTGTGGAAAAAACAGGCCGTAATGATTTTTTTGTGTTATGACTGCCAGAGATCACGGGGTGGGGAAAAAAAAAAAAAAAAAAAAAAAAAAAAAAAAAAAAAAAAAAAAAAAAAAAAAAAAAAAAGAAAAAAATAAAGAAGTTATGATAATCCCACCAAAAATGCGAGGAATGATTTTGAAATCAAAGGGTTTTCAGTGTTCAGGTAATCTCACGCAGACCTGTACCGGCTTGCCAACCACCCGTCCTCAATACACGGCAGGATAAAAAGCGCCTGGGAAGACACTGCACACTGTGAGAGGGCTTCAAACATTTGCACAGGTAAATCACGACTATTTAACCTGAGTACGGTCCAGGGGAGGTTCAAAAATCCATTTGAAACGGTAAGTAGGAGAAAATGGGGACAGGCAGACACAGGGAACAGCACACAGGAGACAAAGACACCCCTCGCAGGGCCAGCCTCCCCCTGCTCCCAGCACACACCATGAAACCAAAATAAACCCGGCCATCCTGCCTGATACCGTAATCACTTCTGGCACAGCTTCTGCACTGAAGAGAAATGTAATCCATAAAGGACAAGGAGCCCGGAGAACACGGAAAGAAAGCAGGCACTTTGAGTGAGATTTCAACTGTCCAGATTTTTTTTTTTTTCTCACCAAAATAATTACAAGAATGAGATTTTACAGTGGTACTGCCACAAACCAGTATAATTCTGCTGAACATGGCTGCACCGTTTCCCCAGGGGCCTCACTGCAACATACTTTGCTTTCCTTACCATGCAATACCAATCTGCCACAATTTAAAAAGAACCTTTGAACTGGGAGTGACGGGTGCCAGGGTAGGACAGGACAGCAAGGCATGGTGCCTGACGGTCTGCCCTGGCAAAAGGTAAGCAACGTGGTGGAAAATAAACAGAGACCCAGCTGAGAGGTGGCATGAACTTGCAGGGTCCCCGTAACGACCCAGCTGGGACCTGCTGCCACCGGAGCGGCTACCAGGGCAGCCCAGCCACAGGGCACAGGGAGGACGGGGAAACCCAGAGCAGCAGCTCCCTGTATTACCACAGCATATCCTTGAAATGTTATTAAGCCTTGTAGCGAAAGGCCTTATGTGTATTCTCATGAATAATGAGGGTTCTATCCTTGAATTTATCAAACGAGCTAATGAAAAGGACTCCTAATCAAGGGAGGCAAGTACTGTATCATTCTCGAGGAAGAACACCGAGCACAAGGACCTTGAGGATGGAACCAATCTACACGTTTTGAGAAGTTTAACCAACTTGGCAGGAAAGTGAAAATTCCTAGTGTCCCTAAGCTGAACTAACCTTCCTTATAATACTAAAAATCACGCCCATAGGTCAAGAAAACCCTTGCCCAGGTGAAGACATTTCCCTTGAGCATGCATGGTAGCTATAACTTGATGGTGTAATCGCATGTAAATTACTAACCAATCAAATATAGGTAGGAGGTACTAATATTATAATGATGTTGTAAAATTTGTATAAAAATTGTGCTGAGAGTTCTGATGGGTGTGCGTGATAGGAGGAGATACCCCCATGCACCCAGCACTGTAAATAAACTAATGTTGGCCTTCTAAACTACAAAGCTAGTTTGGAGAGTGACAGTTTTGTTATTAAGATCCCCCTGGGCAGGGACACCTCCCACCAGACCAGGTTGCTCAAAGCCCCATCCAGCCTGGCCTTGAACCCCTCCAGGGATGGGGCAGCCACAGCTCCTCTGGGCAACCTGTTCCAGTGCCTCACCACCCTCACAGCAAAGAATTTCTCTCTGGTATCTACTCTAAATCTCCCCTCTTCCTATTTAAAACCATTACCCCTTGTCCTGTCACTCCACTCCCTGACAAAGAGTCCCTCCCCAGCTCTCCTGTAGCTCCCTTCAGATACTGGAAGGCTGCTCTAAGGTCTCCCCGGAGCCTTCTCTTCTCCAGGCTGAACAACCCCAGCTCTCTCAGCCTGTCTTCACAGCAGAGGTGCTCCAGCCCTCTGAGCATCTTCGTGGCCCTCCGCCGGACACGTTCCAACAGGTCCATGTCCTTTCTATGTCAAGGCTTTGCTAGCTTACCTGTATTTTCATGCAGGCATTAAAGGCCACAGTCATTTGAACCCATTGCTACGTACACAAAGAATGTGCCTTTCTCCACAAGGCTGAAAATACGGACCAGATCCATCAAGTAAGAAGACACATCACAGTGTGCCGGCAGCTGGAGCAGCTGAGAAATGGCATCCCCCTTCCAGAGCCGCATGATGCCGGGAGGTAGAGAAATACAACATTTCTAGTTATATTTCTGTAGACTAGTCTGCAGACCCAGAACTGCGGGAGGCAGCTCCTGATGAAGCTGGTGGCTTTAACGAAGGCTCAAGCACCGTCCAAACATTTTGCACCAAACCCCAGGCAGCGCAGGCACCCTCCGGTGACACACGGGTGCTCCTCTGGTCTGCCAGCTGGCACAACACAAACACAGAAAGCAAACTCTTCCCAGCTGAGCTGGGAAACAAAGCCTGGAGTTAGTATCAGTGGTGGATGAGCCAGGGAAGGACAGCAAGGGATATGGCTGTGCACAACACAGTTCCTTGGCCATTCTCACCAGTTAATGCAGCTGGGGAGCGCTGCTCTGGAGCATGTTGGGGATGCAAATCCCACTCCACAGGGTATTGGCTGCCTACAACCCCCATGCAGGCTGTGGGCTCCCTCTCCCACTGTTTCAGGCCTTCATCGGGTGTATGTGCAAGCATGCAGTGGTTTCTTTTGGCAGAGTGCTGCTAGGAGGCCAGTGATGAGAGAGAACAAAAGCATGAGATTTCCCGTGTCCATTTTTACAGCCAGCACAATGCTCCCTTTCTGCCTGTCTGCATTCCCCCTCCATCAACAGAGATTTCGGCACCAGAACCTCCCCTGGTAAAAGCATCTTCCCAGCTGAAGGGAAACTCATTTGTTCCCCTTACCATCAAGATAATAGCGTGCCTGGATATTTTACCCTACAAGAATTACTAACATGTGGAGACTTTTCCAAGTTTGCACCAAGCCACGCTCCGGCAGCGACGCACGCGGCAAAGCTTTTGTCACCACACAAGCCAAGCACAGGCATGGAATGAAAGCGTTAAGCCCTGCGAGTGCAGCCATATGGCAAATCTGAGCTTGTCACCACGAACTAACAGAATCGCTTCAAGGGACTAAATGGAGAGCTCACCTAATTTGCCCATCTGTCCCAGCACGTTTATTGGTTTAAAAAAGATGAAATAAGCTATCAGGAGGAATGCTCTGTATTGGTACTTTGGCTTGAGACTGGTTTTTGGTTTCATGTTGGTATCACACAGATAGTGGACTATAGAAAAGATAAAATGTTGGTTAGGTTGCAGGGTTAACCATGGAGACACTAAGAAATCACAGAAATGAAATTGCCTATAAGTCTCCATTAGGCTCCCTGGTGGATATGGATTATTTTATACTCTTTAACCACAGGATCATAAAGTGCTTGTCTGCTAGGAAGATTGAGCACCCAGGATGGAAGATTGGCTTCAAACACACAGCTATTCATAGAATCACAGAATGGTTAGAGCTGGAAGGGACCTTAAAGATCATCAAGTTCCAACCCCCTGCCATGGGCAGGGACACCTCCCACCAGACCAGGTTGCTCAAAGCCCCATCCAGCCTGGCCTTGAACACCTCCAGGGATGGGGCAGCCACAGCTTCTCTGGGCAACCTGTTCCAGTGCCTCACCACCCTCACAGCAAAGAATTTATTTCTGGTATCTACTCTAAATCTCCCCTCTTCCAATTTAAAACTGTTACCCCTTGTCCTGTCACTCCTCTTCCTGACAAAGAGTCCCTCCCCAGCTCTCCTGTAGCTCCCTNCATCTTAGCGGCCCTCCTCTGGACCTGTCCAACAGGTCCATGTCCCTCCTGTGTTGAGGCCTCCAGAGCTGGAGCCCTCATTCAATGTACATTTTTCTCCTCCTACCCAGTGCATGGCTCTGTGTTTTATTTAATGCCCAATTCTTGGCCTGCCACGAAGCCCCTGTGAAATTAAGTCCTTGCTCCCGTGACGGATGGCCACTGGGGGCCAGGGAATCAGTGCAGTGGTCTGTGGTGCACTCCCAAGTGCAAATAAGGGCAGCAGGCAGCTGGTAATGTGTTTAACAGAAAATACTGAAGTCATACTACCTGTCAAAAAAAAAAACCAACCAAAAAACCTCAAGCAGTCACAGATTTGGCTCCCAAAAACTCCAAAAATTTTCACTTAGATTTACTTGCTGCAGCTACTGATCTGAAAATCCAGGAGCAAAACCACCTCCGCTTTTCATGGAGGTGCTGTGAAAATAAGTTCCTACAAGTAGTTTTTTCAGGATCAAGACACGATTGCCTCCCCGTCAGAGTCGAAATTCATCATTTCCCTCCAGGCAGCATTCTCCTGCCTCCACGCCAAACTCTCATAAGGCTCTCCAGCAGTTCTGCCCTGGAGTGTTTTCTCCATCCCTTCTTATCTTCCCCAAGACATGAAGCTGTGCCGAATAAAAAGGGCTTGGGTCTGTGTACGCTGCCACAGCAGCAGTTGTGCTGTCTCTTCTCCTCCGTCAGGCAGCGGTGGCTTCCCATACCGTGGCCTACAGGCTCCAGCCCCCCTGGAGCCATCCCATCCCACCCCTTGAATGAAAGCCGTGATGGCCGATGTTTGAGGTCCTGTGAAGATTAATGGATCGTGAGGGTTTCACGCAACAGGGCCATCATGAATCTTACCACCACACTCTTACTTTCATGTGCTCTTTCAATACAGCTTAAATACAGGGTTTTTTTTTTTAAAGTTTTTGCAGAAGTAAACTAAAAAAGCAGTAGCCAGTCTGCCAGCATGGGGCATCACAACCCACGCTCGCAGGTCATCTTGCCTGCAACCCAAGGCTCCTTGGCCTGCTCTGCTCCCCCATGAAGAGGCCCAACTTGTGTCACGTTCGTGATCAGTAGAACTGCTGCTTCCTCCCCAACGCCTGAGCTTAAGAGAGGTTACCCAAAAACACAGGAGAAGCCTCCCCTTTAGTGTCCCAAAGCGTAACTGTGAGGGAAGTGGAAATTTCGGTCAACTGAAGTCTAATTTAATCCTGTCAGAATTCAAATCTCAGCAGCAAGCCACCACATTACAGTGCAGGGGACCTCGAAACAGAAAGTCTCAAGGTTGTAAACAGGGCAAAATAAACTCTTAGGACCATACTTGGATTCTGTTGTGAGTATCTAACCTAGTGGTTATTTATCACTGAGCAGCTGAAAACAGCTGACCTGTGATTCAAGCCCAAGCAAGGTGGATTGGGTAAGGGAGGAGATGTGCTACAAAATGCTGCAATATGCTGAACTTCTGTTAGTATTAAGGCCAAGAGGACCAGCAGAGTCCACTGGGCTGCCTGATAACCTTGGACCACCGAGGGAGCTGCTTAAAACCATGCTTTGTCAGGTCCTCCCAGTTCATTAGCCTGGTCCCGAACACCAAGTCAATGGAAATGACAAGTAGAAGCTGGTACATTCCAGATCTTTTGGGGTAAGAACACAGCGATGGTCATAAGGCATCACATCGACTCCCCAATAGCGGCAACATCCACTTAGATATGCAATACTGGGAGCTATGTTGATGCAAATCCACATTAACATACCTCAAAGCACCACCATACGCTTCTCTGAAGATAAAGATTTAAGACATACCAGGTAGACAAACCAGTGCTCTGTTGTCACAGATTACTTCAACAGGACTGCCAGATCTCTTGCTAAATATCCCATCAGCTCTTTAGTGTATCTTCCTAAAAATTACTAGAAATGTGCCATTTACCTCTGTTTTAAAATAGCGCATTGTAATCTGCATTTAAAAATTGCTACCATTCAAAACTAACACACAGCAGAAAACAAATGATCATAAAAATGTTTTAAAAGTTGTATGTTACCATAAGATGAGAACAGAAAAAAGTGCTATTATGGAAGTGAAGCTTCTTTCCTACACCAGATCAAATACAGACATCTTGAGAGGAACCACTGCAAGACTATCTGCAAAGTATTAGATCCTAAGTAGGCAGCTTCTGCTTAATCATTCATGGCTCATGTGTCACCATTAATTCAGATCTCATTCCTGAGTAAGATCACACTTAGCACTGCATTATCACAGCACAACCACCCACTTCGTCTGCCCAAACGTTAACCGAGCAAGAGAGCTTTTGCAGCCCCAGAGAGGAGGCGAAACTAAACCTTGGCAGAGAATTTTAGACCAATACTAATTTGGTGTTAGGCTTATTATTTCTGGATTACTAATAAACTAAGGCAGGCAGTGAGACCAGCTCAGCAGCATCCTCCCAAACTGTGGTAGAAACTCAGAGATAATATTGAAATGGGATCGTCCCAGTAATGCTAATACTAAAATGGTCATGATGTTCTTAACTCAGTCAAGTATAAGATGTTTAATCCTTTAAGGAGTAATTGCCTAAGTTATAGAGGACTTTGTTTTAATTTCATCTGTTTTTCCATTTCACCATCATGCAGATGATTCTGAACTTAAAAAAATTTAAGTTGCTGTATGGTCTTCCAGTTGTTTCTAGGAAAAAGACTAAGTCAAGAAATAGCACTAATATAAAATGAAATTTCATACACTTTCAATGTAAAAAAGAATATTATCTGGCTGTCCACAGAGACAAGCCAGGAACCTATTCCCAAATTCTGTGCATCCAGATATAGGGTGAAATAGAGACATGTCTTAAAACAGGAGGTTCTCCCAAAGAGCCAAATGCACTCCCACCATACAGCCTTAAAAGTAAATTCCAATTCAACACAAGCCACACAGAAATAACTTTGACTCTTCCTTTTGCATAGCTCCCATGATTAAAATTACATTTTATATGAATTCTTACACACTGCCCTTTACTTTTAGATAAATGAAGATATTTGGTGTTACAATACAGCCAGAAGGCATAATGAAAAAGCATTAACTTCATTTAATTTGACTGTCAATAATACATTTCAACAGAACTGAAAAGTCGTGTCAGTCTGTTTCCGATGGTTGCGGACACTAGCCTCTGACTTTTATCTCATATAAAACATTGGAAATAATTTTCTTACCGTGCTCCAATGACATCAAAGAGATGCTGCCAGCAATCATTGATTTTGTTGAGTTTATCATCTATTTCTGCAACTCGGCTCCTGTTGCTAGCCTTGATTAGCTCATCGCCCATTTGTTTCAAGTGAAGCTTATTTTCACTAAACAGGTTTATTTCTTCCATGTAATCCTGATAAATATATACAAACATTGCTTAATTTCTGGACAAAACAAAACAAAAACAAAACTATCTGTTTCTTTTCCCATGTGTGTGATGTGAAGGCAGGTTTGGCTTGCGATGGCTGAGGTTTCTATATTAGAATACAGAACTCTTTCACTTAAAACAAACAAACAAAAAAACCTGAATGGAAAAGCATTCTCACAATGAAGTCACTACGAAAAAACAAGCAGCTTAAAGAATTACAAGTGCCAGGAGTAAGTACTCTAAAAATAGCAATGTTCTAAATTTTTTCTCTGATTTCCTGGTTTAGCATAATTTTTCAGTCAAGCTACCTCAAAAGGACCCAAATTCAAGTCTAGGATGGCTTTATTTTGCTGGTATTCTTATCCAGAGGAGATCTGGGATTAGATACTGAGACCTTTAAGCCATAGGGAGGAACACTGCAACAAAAAAAGGGTCCAGTTTAAAATCAAGCTAATACAAAAGTATTAGAAAGCACTAACTGCACTGACTATCAAAAAGAAGGGGCAGAATTGGGTTTTATTTTTGGTTGTGGTAACTTCTTGTTTGCTTGGCATAAGACCTACCCTGTCCTTCAGTCTTTTCTTTGCCCTCTGACTACCAGTATGGTAACTGCTCACCAGGTAGAGGTGGTGAGAGCAGCAAGGTGCTCCCAGGGCATCACTGAGCCCCAGCAGAAAAAGCTCCAAGTAGCGCTACACGCGCACGTGCGCCCAGCAACCTCAACTCCACAACTCACATACATCACGCTCCATGCCTAAATACAGCCAGGTAGCATTTCTGTTTTGCATTATACTCTGCGTCTGAACATCAAGACGACAAGAGCTGAGGCTAGAAAAGCTCATCTTCTCACAAAAGCCTGTATGTGCTGGTTTTATATCACGTAGTGCTTCCGAGAGGCAAGGGAGAAACGAGGGATGGTATCTCTATAACGAGCTATCAGACTGCAATTGAAGAAAAGTGGCATTACTACTTACCTTCTGCAATTTGTCGATCATGTCTTCAATGCTAACGTCTGCAGTCTGCAACACTTTGCTTTCCATTTGTACCAGCCAGGAGCACAGCTCCTTATTCTTTTCATTGAACACAATCCAGGCATTGAGCCTGTCCTCGATCTCCTGCTTACGCTGAGACACCTATGGATAAGCACACACATTAACTGCTGGCACCGTCTTTCTCAGGAAGGAAACCAGAAATTATGACCCTTCTAATTTCTAGTCTGCATTTCATCACATTCCATTTTGCAGGAGCAGTTATCAAATATCTCTAGTTTTCTTCTCAAAGCCGGCAAGCAGATTGTTATTACATTTTATTTTGGATAGCCTTTGACTAGCAAACCCCACATTCTCTCCCTCAGAAGAATTAGAGTGAGTGACAGCTTTATAAATAATGAACTTATATAAAAATTTAAACATTACTCAGTGAAAACCTGAGAATGCCAAATAAAGAACGAACATAAAAATATATAATTACTACATACTGCTTAGTATGGTCTCATATGTAACACAAGAGAAATGACATCTAGGTCAGTTCTTATTTTTCTGCAACTGTAAGGGAAACTTTGCCACTACTGATTGCAATTATTTGATCTCTATAAAACCTCCCTCTTTTCTTTCCACTTGCTCACCAGTTCTTGGAGAACTTCCAAGAAAATCAGCATCAAGAATCTATTCTTTTTATTGAAAACTATAGATTTTTTTTTTCCTCAAAATTACATTTGACAGGACAGATAAATTGTCTAGACAGGGAAATTAAGGTCTGATGCTACCTGAGCCAGCAAAGCTAAATATCACTGCTCCAACATCTCAGAAAGAAGTAGGGTCACTCTTCTACTAGCTAACAGTACTTATTTCTAGCCTAGAGGTCTTAAATATGTATTTGTATTCAGTTATGTACTTTGATGGATTCCGGTGTGAAGATGTATGGGACAAAGGAATTGAAAAATGGTACAAGTTCTACTAAAACAAAACAAGACAAACAACTGACCCCTCACTCTCACCAGTAAACTTCATGTAAAAATTGAGCATCATGTTTTGCTTGCCTTGGCTGCAAGTGGCCACTCCAAGTATCACCCCATGGCAGGAAAACACTCCCTTCTTCACACCTAACATATGCCTCAGACAGCGTACGTCTCCTCAAAATGGCATTACTGATTCACCTAGACTAATTTCTAACACTACTTTGTACCTCAGGGTGAAGTTCAAGTGTGTAGTGCAGAAGCAAAACTAGCACCATGTAACAGCAGGATACCAATAGGAGGCACCAAGTGATCTCCCACTACAGTTCTTTTGTCCTTCAATTTCTGACTATTTTTAAAGGAGGGGAAGTAAAAGTGATTTCTAAATCTTCATGCTTATCTAAGCAAAGAGATCACGGAATCACAGAATTGTCAGAGTTGGAAGGGACCTCTAGAGATCATCTAGTCCAACAGTATCTTGGGACACAGGGAAACAAATCTCCACAGTTCTCAATGGGAAGAAGTCTGCTGGAGACCTCAGGGACCTTAGAAAGCCCCCCCCAAGAGGACCTCTGCTCCAGGATGCTCCCTCATACCCTCAGCCTCAGAGGTATGAAGGGTAAATCCCTCATGCTTCCTTTACCACCTGAAGCATCTCCCATGTGTGGAGGTGAGTTAACCTGGTTTGGTAGAAGAAGAGACTATTCCTGTCAACAAAATCACCATTAAATCCTGAAATGATCCTGACTCCGCTTTTGCCTGCTAAGCACGGGGCATGGCAGGATTTTAAGAGCAGGAAGCACCTTTTGTTTGGCTAAGCAATACAGATTGGGGGTAAAACAAGAATCACGGAATTGCTGGATTTGGAAGGGACCTTCTAGAGACCATCTAGTCCAACTCCCCTGCCAAAGCAGGGGTGCCCAGAGCACATCACTCAGGATGCATCCAGGTGGGGCTTGAAGATCTCCAGACAAGGGGACTCCACACCCTCCCTGGGCAGCCTCTTCCAGGGCTCTGCCACCCTCACCCCAAAGAAGTTCTTCCTCAGATCTGAGTGGAACTTCCCATGTTCCAGCTTGTGCCCGTTGCCCCTCGTCCTGTCACTGGGAGCCACTGAGAAGAGTCCAGCTCCATCCTCCTTCAACCCACCCTTTAGATACTTATCGGCATGAATAAGGTCTCCCCTCAGCCTTCTCTTCTCCAGGCTAAAGAGTCCCAGCTCTCTCACCCTTTCCTCATCAGGGAGATGCTTCAATCCCTCCATCACCTTTGTTGCCCTACGCTGGACTCTCTCCGGTAGTTCCCTGTCTCTCTTGAACTGGGGAGCCCAGAACTGGATGCAGGATTCCAGTTGTGGCCTCCCCAGTGCAGGGCAGAGGGGGAGAATGAGCTCCCTCCACCTCCTGGCCACACTCTTCCCTACGCAGCCCAGGATCCCATTGGCCTTCTTGGCCACAAGGGCACATTGCTGGCTCATGGATAGTCTACTGTCCACCAGGACCCCCAGATCCTTCTCCTCAGAAGTGCTTTCCAGCATGTCCACCCCTAACCTATATTGGTGTCTGGCATTCGGAATGAATGACCCAAAAAATCCTAGACAAGCTTCTAGGAACACAATTCCCTAGAATGAGCCCCAAAGCATGACTTGCTTTGGTCCTCAGACCAGCTGCCCCAGGGTACCAGCCCCAGTTTTGCATCCACAGCACGATGTGGGAGCGATGCGGGCATTCCTGATGGGAGGCTAAAAGAGTATCAAGGCCCAGGCATCCAACCCGTCTGCCGGGACAGGACACTCGCTGATATGAATTAGTTAAATCTTTGACCTACATGTACCTTGCAAGGGCTGCTATGGAAATGCTAATCCCTTGGGTGCATCTGCTCACTGAGTGTGTTTGTGTCCCTGCCCAGTCCGGCACAGGCATCTGGCTGACTCCCACGGCCAGGACAGCTGCAGCCTCGTCTCCCTCTTTTCAAAGGCTTTCTTTTACTTCCCTGCATTTACACTGCAGGGTTTTTTTTTTTTTTACCCCCACACAACACACCTTGACTCCTCTAATTTGTTAGCCAAAACACAGCAACTCATGCCAGCAGCAGAATCGATAAAGTCTGCTTTCCTACCCTCCTGTCCAGCACAGAGCATCAGCGCAGGCTCTCCGGAGGTTCGTTAGGGCTGTGTAAACATTTCAGTAAGTCTGAAATGTCTTTCTGCACTGCAGAAATTTTGAATAAAATCTGAACTTAAATTACTACAGGAAATTACTACTTGGGTAAACTGCAGTGGGGTACACGCAAAAGATGATAGCTTTATTTTCAGGGCTGTTCCCCGCAGTTCAAACAGCAGGCATCAGCAGTGCACCAAAAAAAAGCCAGGAAAAACAACGAGTTCTCTCATTTATAGGCCTAACTACAGATTTCCATTAGGAAAATGGTTCAGGCATTTGGATTTAAAAATAACGGCCTGTATTTCTCAGGAGGGGGGAGGGTGTCTCTGGAATTTTTTTCAGAGTTCAGGAACAATTAACAGAGAAAACATTGTTTGTAGATTAACCATCCAGACACGAAATTCTTCTTTCTCATTGCAATGCAAAAAAAAAACAACACAAACAACCCCTAATAACTATTTCATCACACCAAAGTTTGTGAAATAAGAATAGCTGTTCGTTACTCTGGCGATATTCCCACTCAGATTGCTCTACCTTTGCTTGGATTCGAAACAAAATACTACCTCACTTCAATACCTCTTTACAAACCGTAAAATAAAAGCTATTGACTTGTGAGTGGAGAGAGGCAAAAGTTTGGCTTGCTGGCATGCGGAGCCATCCAGAGTAACTTAAGACCCCGAAGGTATTTTACTTCTTCCAATCCTGTTCACAGGGCAAAGTAAACATGCATTCAAACTGCATAATAACCTAAGGAATCAAGTTCATGCGACTTTGTTGGTAAATGTTCCCCAGCAATTTTACACACAGCACTAAATTAAGCGTAATATAGCAATGAGCTACAAAGAATGAAAACGTTCTGCAGCATTTTACTGCTACAGAAAAGACAAGTCAGTTCTTCCTGTGTTTAAACCCAGAGTCAGTATTTAAACACAATGAAGTTTTCTTTATCAACTCTCCTGGCATATTTTTTTTCCCCCGGCTTCATGCCCTGAGGCAGTTCCTGTGTTTATCCCTCTCTCCCCGCCTCCCTCCCTTCAGCAGCCCAGAACAAAGCCACCTATTTCAGGACACAGCTGCATTTGAGCTTTGTGCAATTCAGGCACTCTTTAGTGACAAATGGTTTTTAAAAAAAAAAAAAANTGGTTTTTTAAAAAAAAAAAAAAGAATTAAAAAAATCTCAGCAGCCTGTGTCCAGGAAACACAGGACGAACTTCAGGCCTGGTCAGCTGCACCAGGAGAAGCCCCATCCCCACCCACGACTGCAAAAGTGAGCCAACCCCAAGAGAAATCCCATCTGCTACCTGGCTCCCCCATTTCTGCCAGGCCCTACCGCTATAAAAACCCCAGAGGAGGCAGAAAACTTACTCTTAAGCAGAGCTCTTCCCACTGCTTGTGCAGATGTTCAGCTTGCTCCTCGACCACCATCATGTCCTCGGCGAGGATGCCGTAAGCCAACCACGCCTTCATGTCCCGCACATCCTTCATGTCCCGGGCCCAGTCTGCCAGCGACTGCTCCAGCTCCTGCAGGGAAACGCACCCAGAACAAGCCTTTGGCGCTAAGCTCCTCTGGTTTCCCAACCTGCTGCTGGTTAATCCCCTGCCTGGCCCGCGGGGGAGGAGAGGAGGGGAATGTGCAGCCGCTTGCGCAGCCTTCTCCGGCTGGACTGGACCTTCTCCGGCTGGACTGGACCTTCTCCGGCTGGACTGGATGGGGTCCCCCCGCATTTTTGGCTCAGGGTCTGACTGGGAGCCCACTGGAGCCCAGGGCAGAGCTGCTGCTCGTTAACTGGTACAGCAGCTGCCTCTCCCATGGAGCCAAAAGTGCCAAAACCTCCTGCAGCTCCCCACGCTCCAGGGCAGCGTTTGGGGTTTCACATCCAGGAACGAACGTGCCTCCTTCTGTAGGTTTTCTTTTTTTTTTTTTTTTTAATTTTTATTTTGGCCAAGTTGCTTTCCACCTGTATTTGTTCCAATTTCAGGTTATTCATTTTAATGCTGAAAAAAAAAAATAAAATGGGTTCCCTTCTCTAATGAATGGTTTCACAGGCACCGCAACAGAAATTGGCAGAGACGTGGAGCTTTCAAACTGCTTATTCACAGAAACATGCTCTCTTTTCTGCTTTCTTCCCTCGACTCCCCTTTCCCCTTATAACAGGGTTATGCATTTTCATTATCAGTGTTAAAATGGTCACCTAAAAAGCAGAGACACCACTTTGTGCATCTGGGAAACGTGATACTCTCCAAATGAGGTACCAGGTCTCATTTTGCAAGGCAGTTGCTGAGGAGTGTCACTGGCTCCCCCAACGAAAAAACAAAGCTCTTACAAAGGATCCAATTTGTTTCATTTTAAAGGGAAAAAACTGTGAGCATTTGTATTAGAAGTGTGCAGCATCCAAGCCCTGCGAGCATTTTCATGTGTCTTTTGATCCAGTCACTTATCTAAATCATAAAAAAAATAAAATAATCTGATCTGCTTCAACACCAGAGGAAAAAAAACAAAAAAACCCAAACAAACCTGAGACTAAAATTTACCTGAGCCCATAAGAAATTACTCCCTACAGATGTGGACACATGCATTTATATATCTTAACAAGGGGTGAATCCCTGCATTAATGGAGCTAATGATGGAATTTCATGGGACTTTGCTAGCCTCGTAGGAGGTCCAGCCCTGAGAGAAAAATAGCTTTATTCCACAGAACAGTGAAGCACAGGGAGAGGAAAGATGGTCCCTTCTCCCCCCCATGCCATTTTGATCCTTTATTTTATAATACTGTGACACCCAAGAGCAGAAACTACATTGGCACTGTCTGACCTCTGCGGCTGAATTTCTCTTACCAGAATAAGAGGCAGGAGCTGTGTTCTGCCATCTCACAAATAGTTCAGGGCTACAGCAAGAGTGCCGCCACGGGAAAGGCAGCCAGCGCTCACAAAGAAGATTTCAGACAGCTGGTAATGAGTTCAAAGCCTTGGCTCATTAATAAGCTTATTTGTTCCCACTACACAGGTCAACAATTCACTTCATAAAAAGATGATGAAAGACTGACCAGTCCAGACAAAATGTCTCCTATCCGTTGTAAATGCTTTCCTTGCCATTTAATTTTCATGGTGCAATTTGGGCTGCAAGGGCTTTTGCAACTCCCTTACTCTTAATTTTCTTTCTCTTTAATTATGCTCAGACCCTGCAGGTGTGTACAGTGCTTTGCAAACTTTTGCCTGAGGACCTCTGTCCCAAATGGATTGGAAAACAAAAAAGGAGATTCAGCCATTAGGATAGCAGTCAATTGAGCTGAGGCCAGGATGTTTCTTCCCTTTTGTTTGAGGAACTTATTTTATAAATTCAGACTGTGGAAGGGGAGCAGAAGCAGGAAAAAAATTCCAAACACCACTAACTTTTCTTGTCATATTCTTGGCCAACTGGACTATGCAGATTGGCAACAATCAGGATGGTATAAAGGAGAGAAATTCAGTGTCACTGAAGAGCAGGGAAGAGGGAAAACTGATTTTACAGGGATCAGGTGTTGCGCAAAGACTACATCTATTTAAATACAATATGGCTATTCAATACCTTAATGTGTTCCTTGACTTTGTAGAGCTCTTCATGTTCAACTGGAAGTGGATCTTTTACTTTCTCCTTCAGCTCTCGCAGCCTGCTCGCTAATTCCTTGGTTTGCTTTTCATAGCAGTCCCAACTCTGCTCAAGGAGACCCGAGGAAGTTATAAAAGGTTAAGGTACTTTATCATGACATAGCAAACCATATGGACACGCTACAAAATAGCCTCTTCAACTCACTTCAGCAAATAATCACCTGCTCTGGTTATTTGGATTTTCTCTTTGGTACACTGTACCACCCACAAGAATTTGGTACATGGATTTACAGAACTTGAACCCCCTCTTTTATTGAAGGTTTGCCTTACAGAGCATTTCTGCTCATTTTGTTTTGTCCAACCCGTGAGGCTTTAAGCATAGCTTTTGGGCTGGGGATTATATTCAATTTTAAGACATAATGATGCGCTTTTTAGCCATGAAAGCAAATTTATTGCTCTAAGGAAATAAATAGGACCTACCCGTTCTGTTTAGAGGTGCGACAATAGAAGGAGCAACGAAGTCACCCTAACTCCCTCCAAGCTAAATTTTAGCTTAGGCTTCACAGCCCAAAGCAGGAGAGAGCTCCTGGTATGGAGTATGGTAAAACTGGGGAGCATGGTAACAATTAGAGCGGGAAAACATCCATTGTAGCAACAGATATCAACCCCATTTTCCTTTGGAGAATCAGGGGACCACAGTTTTAGCTTCCCGCAAGCCCTGATGGCACATGATGGGCACTTCCCTCAGAATCCCTCTGCAGCGAGCAGCAGCTCAGCATCTCCTTTGTTGCCACAGAGCTCAGCCCTGGGGACCAGTGGGGCAGGGAAGCTCTTGAGACCCAATGTCAGAGAAGCAGGTGCCACTCCTCCCTGGGGAGGGCATCATCTACCTCTAGGGTGCTGTTGAGGTGCATCTTCTCCTTCTCCAGTAGGGCCTGGGTGTGCCCCCAACTCTGCTGTAACTGGCTGAGCTCCTCCTGGAGAACAGCGTTGGTCTCAGGATCAGAGACAATACGTAACTTCTCCCCGACGTCGATGATTAAGGAGTACATGGCTTGCCACCTCTGAAGAATCACTGCCTTACTCTTTAAAAGAAGAAAAAATAAAAAGTCATTTAAAGTTTCTAAGCTGTTCTTAGCAAACTTTAGAAGTGCACTCCTGGCATTTCACTTGGGAAAAAGACTCACAAAGGGAGTTACAAGGAACTAGTCTGTTCACATTCGTGAAAGAGCAATGAATATATCTTCTCTTATTTGCTTTTTTACTTTCAGGAAAATCAGATTCTTTCTGATCTTCTGATCTATAAAACTCCACAATAGCTTTTCACAGACAATCTGCAGAGTGGAAGTGCAGCAGTTAGAAAAAGATGGAAACTCAGTGCTGAGTTACTGTGAATGAAAAAACACGTTAGCACCTCTAACATCAACAACTGAGACAAATTTTTCAGAGATAACAGCTCTGTTAATCATGACATACTGCAAGTGAAATAACCCATCAATAATAATTTGCCTACAATATAAATTGGTGTATAACACAAGCACATAGGATCATTGCTTCTTTCTGTAAAACAACAGCAGGAGAGAAGGGCAATTTGCTGTAGGAATGAAAAGACCCGGCTTTTCTCACAAAGGAAAAGCATGAGCACCAACTCGTAAAATCTACTGAAAATCATCTTTACACAGCAGGTAAAAATAAAGATGAAATAAATAGGACAAGCACCAAATGGAATACTGGTAATGTGTTAATCCATCAACGTTAGGTGTATGGGGACACAAGAAAACCTTGGACCGTCCAAATAGCGTTCAATAATGTATTTTTGAAAGGTGGTTTTTTTTTAAGAAAAAGTGTGAGCAATCTTTTTTTCCCCCCCCAAAGCATGTGATTTTAAAACTTTGTACCTTACTGGACAGAAGTTATTTCAGTCTGAGAAAAAAAACAACCCACAGATTTTAAATTTCTGAGCGATAAATACAGTACCTTGACATCATGAATTAGATTTCTAAGCTGGTAAGGGCTACAGCAGTCCTTGCTCTTCACAACTGTGATGAAGTTGTTTGTATCAGCAAGAAATCTGCTGAGACTCTGCAGGGAACTCCTGAAGAGCTGCCACTGGCTCACAAGCCCATCGATATCTTTCTTCTTCTGCTGAACCATCCGGATAACGTTCTGCCACTGCTCCTTCAGCAGTGTGAACTTGGAAATAAACTCTGTTCTGAAGATGACAAGTGTTGAGTGTTAATACATTTTGACCTCAAGGCTGCATTTTTCCAATAGTTATGATGGATTTCCATTTGCAATATTGTATTCCAATTACAATACCCAACTATGCCGAAAGCTCTATGCAGCCCTAAGCTAAGCCCTGCTCTCTGTATTTCATCTTTTAAGCAATCAAAAAAACCCTTTTGCACGACACAGGAATGGATAATGCAAGTTCTTCTTCTTTTTGTGGTATAGCAACATATATAGTACAGCACTCACAGAAACAATATGCACTAAACACTTCTCTGAAGGAGGTCAATGCAAGACAAGATTTCTGATTATGCTGCAAAATTGGCCTGTACCTTTACCAAAGTGAAAAGCCTAAGTGTTGTTAGTGGAGCTGGGGGTGTTCAGCCTGGAGAAAAGGAGGCTGAGGGGAGACCTTCTCACTCTCTACAACTCCCTGAAAGGAGGGTGTAGAGAGGTGGGGGTCGGTCTCTTCTCCCAAGTCACAGGCGACAGGACAAGAGGAAACAGCCTCAATTTGCACCAGGGGAGGTTCAGGTTGGATGTTAGGAAAATTTTTTACACTGAAAGGGTTATCAAGCATTGAAATGGGCTGCCCAGGGGAGTGGTTGAGGCACCATCCCTGGAGGCGTTCAAAAGACGGGTTGACATGGTGCTGGGGGACATGGTTTAGTGATGTGGTTTTTTTTGGAGTTGGGTTGATGGTTGGACTAGATGATCTTGAAGGTCCCTTCCAACCTAGATGATTCTATGAACGCATTTCAATCACTTTTTGGCCTCTCCTACAACATGGTTAGATGACCCAGGAGACCTAGTTGGAGTGGTTAAGATAACCCCCACCTATCAATTCGGCACCTCTGCAGGAGGCCATGGCCCACAGATTAGCTCTTTTGCAAACATCTGTGTCTGCAGGGCCGACAACACCAAAATCCAGCAGCTTTGCTTAGTTGAGCCCTACCTTCCCTGGCAGCTTTAAGCCAAGCTATGGACTTCATACTGAAGTGGCTGAGGGGAGTGCACACGCTGTCCTGCCTTCTCTCTGGAAGCAGTATGCTGTGGCAGAGAAGGGTAAGCTGTTGACAGCAGAAAGGCCTGAGGCAGTTAAACCTCCGCTCACGAATATTACTTCCTGCTTCTCACTCTACATTGATTAAAAGTATAAGATGATACTGATAAAAAACAAGTTTAGCCACCATATGTTTTGGGTTACGTGTCCAATACTCAACACCCTGTCATGCGTGCCAAGGGCAACGTGGATAGTCTCACACCTCTGCACTTTAAAAAGCAGAGAGGTCTAGGAAAAGAGAAAGGATCCTTCATATGCAGCATCCTCATTGCCCCCTGTAAGAAGGTAACTTCTCAATCACAGTTGCAGTTTCAATGACTGCAGGGTAGCGGTAGACAAAGAAGCCTCCTGTCTAGGAGCAATTATTTTTTAGGCAGAACATCCAGTTACTATCCAAAATGCAGTGTGGCCAGGGCACTGGGTTTCCTTCTCAATGCACCTCCTCAGGCTTTTGGCAAAAGGTGCCAGGGGGTTATTAAGAGAGTAAACCCCAATTCCTGACGGGGTTCATGTCCTCATGACAGCTTATGAGAGCAAAGATTCAACCTCAACTCCAAGGGAAACAGCATAGTCACTGAATTACCAAGATCTTCAGGAGAAAAACAAATAGATTACCTTTTCTCTGCTTCTCCAGATTCCAAGGAGAGTAGAACTTTTGATATGATAGAATTAAACGTCTGCTGATTTATGCAAATCTCTGTTTGCAGCATCTGAAAATACGACAAGAACAACAGCTTTAACTGTTCACTGAACAACCTGTGTTGGTTCTGCAGAAAGCTGGCCCTGCTCCTCCAGAGTGATACCATTTATTTAATTTTAAATGCTGAAAGTTGTAAAATTTTCAAGTGCTAGTATCAAATGCATCCTAAAAGATTCCACCCTTTTTTGATACCAGGAGGAATTTGCAAATATGTGATAGCAGAACCCACCAGGAGCTGCATTCTACAGGTAATCTGAAGCCTGAAGTTTGCTGGACGCATTTAATGAGAAATGCAATCTAGACAGAAACCCATAGAAAAGGTACAAAAAAACTACATATAAGGCTGAATTTACTTCTTATCACGACAAGCAAAAGTTTACTCTATAAAAAATTTCATTGCAATGAATGAATCAGAGAGGTCTAAGTAAAAGAGAGAAAATAACTTTCTGTGGACCCTAATGAATATCACTAATATGCAGAGACTTAACACCCTGTGGGAATTAGTGGCAGCACAAACACCCTAACGGATGTTTAGCATTTACCATTTGATTCTTTTCTGTATTTTGGTTGGTTTTTCATCCTCCTGCCTCTAGGACAAAGTCTATAGATAGACACTTTGCTTAGAATTGCATCTACGTGCCTCTGGCTAGCATGCCATGGACCTTTTCCTCTGAATGGATACTGCCATACACGTGTGAAGTACTAGTTCTCTAGAACAAGTAGCAAGTGTTTGGAAAAATGCCAGCAAAACAGATTTCAACCAAGATCTAACAAACGGTCCAAAAGGAAATATGCAAAATAAAACCTTTTGTTTTAGATACAGTTCTTCCAGGAACTGGTAAGGTTCCTGCCATATCGCCAGCAAACTGCCTAGCCAGTTGCCACAGGCTTCAGTGCTCTGGGAAAGGCAGACAAGTAACCTCAGGGTTGCAGAAATCTAGGATTTCCATGAGACAACACTTGAGGATGCACTCCCTAAAGGTTTGATCCCTGCAAAAAGGGATCCATCCCTTTTGAAAAAGGACTTTCACATTTCAAATTTTTCCTCTGAATGAGTACAAGGCCACATTTCGAGAGTGAAATTCTCTGTAGAACTCTGCCCAGATGTACTTTCAAAAGACATAGTATTTTCTAGTGATTTCCCTCACCTTCACCATTCAAGAAGATGCTTCCATTTTTAGAGTTAATTTTACCTCATACACTCTCTGTTGCTCCTGCAGTTCTTCAAAACGTCCTGGAATATTTGTTTTTAAGGTCTCTTTCATTTTTTCTAGGAATTTCATCCAGCTTTCACATTTCTGAAAGAATTTCTTTTCATCATTTTGAGTTCCTTCAAGCACACTGTAAAACAAAAGAAATCATCAGAAACTGTTGTGCTGCTAGTTCTTTTTCTGGCTATGCTTGCATACAGTCTAACGCTGGTGATTAGTAATACTGACGTAGTAGGGTTTTGCTTAGCACTTTGCTACCTTGTTCACCTATGAACATCCAGATTTTTGCTTCAAGTGACTCAGAATACAAATAGCCACTGAATAATCTCGAGTAAATTGAAAGGGCAGGAATTCAACTTGGAAACCCCCTAAGCAAGTTAAGAGAACAGATTTCAAGACTTTCCCTGCTTTAATTTTGGTTTCATTTTCCTCACAGAAAAGGAGATGCTTAGTAGTGATTTCTTTGTTTGCGTTTCGGACCTGCAGCGTTCGAGCGCAGTCGCTGTTTTCTGACTCCACTGTCGAGTCAGGCTCTGCATTTTCTTCAAGGTGAAGTCGCTGAGCGGCAGCTTAATGCTCGCTTCATTCAAACTCTCTATGCTCGGAGAAAGAGCAGCAAGCTCCAGGGTGTGATTCTGGAAGTAGAAAAAAAAAAAAAAATTAATTGCAAAACCCACTGCCTTTCTTTCATTTCAAAGAAACGTAGAAACCTCTTCTGGGGGAAGCATCTGAACATTATGCTTCGAAAAAGCTAACTCAAAACCACCCAACATTTCTGTGTTAACTTCAAAGAATATAGGAAACAAAAAAGTCCCTTATCCCTTACAGAGGGCCCGTTTCTCCAACAGTACTGAACAGATACTTAAGAGTTGGTTATTTGCAGATTTACTTTCTACCCTACACTGAGGGCAACAAGATAGCTCCAGAGCAAAGCTGGGAAAAAAGATCTCCCATCAATCCCAAATGGATGTGATTTTCCTCCCCTCCATGCATGCATTGCAGGCCAACTGCCCATCTAGAGTTTTGATGAACTTAAATTATTGTTTGGTGTGCTTTGGGTGAGATGATAGTTACTCTGATGGAAGTGCCATAACTACGATACTTAGGACACAAAGAGTTTCTTGAAGTAGGCAAGAGGTGGTATCCTACGGACACTTAAATCCTAAGTATGTCTCTTTTTGTACTTGGGAATCCAAACATACCATGAGCAATTCTGAGCTGTCTGTTTCTCCCTCTAGACAGAGGCTATCGAAGGCATCTGTGCAATTCTTGACATGACCCTCCAGCGTTTCAAGGCAGTTCTGGAAATCCTCCAGTTGTAAAAGATTGAACTAGGGTGAACATGGCACGTTTATGTTAATTATGATTTAATACACATATTCAAAAAGGAGCAATAAACAGTATTGTCAGGAAAACAAACAGTTGTTAAATTCAAATTACAATCTATTTAAAACTCGTTAACTGAACCTTTCCAGTGTTTGCACTGGATAAGGGGAAAATTTAAGCCAAAGCAGAGAGCAAGAAACTGAATCTTGAAATCCTGAGATATTCAATATCTATCCGGAAGGAAAAGGAGCATCTGCAACAGCTATTTGTAGCTTTGGGCTGTTTGATTTATTGTGAAATGGGAAAGCCAAAACTTAAGTTTATCAGAGGGAAGCAACTTGTGAAAATGAGCTTCCTTTGAGCTACACACAGGGCTTGCTCCCATGTGCCTACAGCCAAGGCTGTGCATCTTACACGAATTCTGTGGGGAGAAGTAACTAGGGCTGGAACTCAACTTTTTTATTGACTAGGTTGGTTGCTTTGGGTCAGGGAGAAGAGCACTGGGGAAGCTTTTTCTTTCTTGCAAGAATTAAGTTCCACATCTCTAAGAACACCGAAACAGCAACATTTTTATAAGGAATGAACGGCCAAAAATTGGTGTGGGGAGACAGACAGTTCTGCAGGAATGCTACAAGGTTACACCAGAGAAAATGATCACCCAGAAAGGAAATTTTTCACGGACTGGGTTGTTCATGGGGAATATGAGAAACCTGTAAGCTTCACAGATATCTGGCTTCCAGCCACTGAACTGGGTTGGTAGATGGCGTCATAAATAGAGCTGGCTGAAAATTTCTTGATGAATTTGGGTTTACTTTAGAACAGAACAATTCATTGAAACCAGACTTTTTCACAGGAACAGACTAGTTTTACACCAGTAAATGTACATTAGTACATTTGTTTGGAAGTTTTCTTAGGAATACCTGTGCAGAAGGGAAGTCCATCCCACAGCACTCCTGTGAGCAGAGCATCCTATGGGAAAATCTGGATCCAGGTTCCTTCCCACTCTGCCTGAACTGGGCTGAGAATCTGGTCTTCAAAATTACATCAACCAACCACAGTTTTCTGCTTCATTTTAGATACATTGTGTGCACTCTTACCAAAGCAAACTGAAGCTCTTAGTTTTCTTTCAAGGCAGAGTTGAGAAGTTTACAACTTGCTTTGAAGTTCACAGAATAAAAATATGTTTCCTAACCAGTCATCATCTGAGGGTCCCGTACTGCTTGACTGTATAGGTCCACTTAAAAAGACTTGTTAGAGCAACAGAAGCCAGGTAAGAAGGGTGAAACCCTTCCTTCATCTGACCCTCTGGCTTCGTGTATTATTTCTTTACATAGCTGATCATACTGTCAAGCTTTTTATTTTATTGAAATTCCATTTCAATTCAAGAACTACAAGGATCTAGTGAAGAAGGTAGCTCACACAGAGCTCTAATGAAGAAGTTATGTCATGCTGACAGCTATTTTAATATTCAAAAACATACCTCAAGTTCATCTAACTTCCCCTGCAACATCTTGTCCAAATAGAATACTTTATCAAGCGGCTGCAGCTTTTCCAACAGAATGTCTTGTGCAGCTGTCCCAGCCTGCTGTTTTATCCGGTCAGCCAGCAAAGCAATCCGGGCATGGCATCCTACTATGTTATAAAGGCCACGTTGTACATTCTGATGAGAGAAGGGGAAAGAAGAAAAAATCAGCAAATTAATCAGATCATCATTCATGTGCCGCTTTCGTTCAGTATCTTTTGTGGTTGTAACTAAGCTCTTTTTGTGGATCTCCTGCGGAAGCCAAAATCAGTTATAGTGAAAGCTTCAGTCTTTTACTCGGCGGACAATGGGAATTGCATCCCTTGACTCTAGTGCTGGGCAAGGCACAGTTCAAAGTTCAGCGGAACACCAGTGACTTCAGGCAGTGGGATACTACTGCTACAGAGGAGATCAGGGAGAGAAATCAGAATATTCCTCTCTGCAGAATTGATTTACACTAGTGGATGGAGAAACTGGCCCATGCTGCAGATGAGAAACGCTATTGTGTTACAAACATGCTGGTCCTTTGGATCCCTTCGTGACTGAGGACTACGGTTTCCATTTTATTTGTTCCCCTTTACTACAGAAATGATGCTAAAAAATTAAACTCTAAAGTCAGTACAAGAACAAAGTGAATCATTTTATACTTACTCAGTATACTTGAATATTTTTTTTGACCTGGACAAGGAATGGCAAGATGTCATTTTGAAATGTACCTATTTCTGGAACTGTCATTTATTTTTAGCCCTGAATCCCCCCTAGAATTTGCCACTGTATGTTGTCTTTTCTGTGCGTAATTATCAAAGA
Organism: Arenaria interpres; assembly: GCA_013399435.1. NCBI lineage: Eukaryota > Metazoa > Chordata > Aves > Charadriiformes > Scolopacidae > Arenaria > Arenaria interpres. The sequence goes on along the minus strand of VXAK01008727.1, from coordinate 104,679 downwards.
CTTCTGTTTGAGAGCAAAGAGCAGACACGTTTCCCTAAAAAGCAAAACGGCTCTTAGTTCCTGGATCATATTGTAAACTGCCATTTAGTAAATAACCCATTTTGATTTCTTACTCTCTAGATAGGACTTTATTTTTATTTATCATGGCAACGGTGTTCCATAAAACCATAATCTTTCCTAATACATACTAGAGCAAAAGATTAGAGAGATTAAAATACAGTTTTGTCAAGCTCATGTGTTTTCAAATACAGACAACTCACATGCCATATCACTGATTCCTATTCTTCCAACTCGCCACTTTCAAAACAACACAATAAATTCCATGTGCCCTACCCACACAAACCAGGACAGGATCTATACCTGCTAATGGCACTCTAGTGGCCAAGCCTTCCTTAGGAGGTGTAAAACTCTCCCCAAAGATTTCCAGAAAATGTGTTGCCTTTTTGTTGACATATGAATGAATTTATGTCACAGCCATTAATAGATCAGAAGAAAGCGAAAATGCTTTGGTCTAAGTTTTGCTGCTGTCAGGTGCTCTTGACATGGGAAGAAATATATGAGTTCTCTTTCCCATAATGTAAAGTTTCTTAATTGGCTGCATGGAAACTGGAGTACTTTGGACTTCTTCCAATATGTGGTCAGAAGTTCATAAAGCACGATGAATCATTGTTCTGTTGTGAAATAAGGATTATTACATTTCTTTATTGTACTCTGAAGAAACCAAAAATGTCAGAACCTAATGACAGCTTTGCTGCCTGAGAGAGTGAAATGTGGTCTCAGCATGAGATCTCATTTGCCTAAAGTCAGAAGTATTTAGAATAATCTAATGAGCTCAGAAATATGCAAACTTACCAGGCCAAATAAAAGTACCAAATCCAAATAAAAGCAATTTGAAGACTGTAGAAGACCTCAAGATGGTCCCATGCTCTGGAAAACTGGTCCTTTTACCCCAGCTATTGTTCCAGTATTTATTATCTCTCCTCCCTAGTGGTGTCCCATAAAGTAAATAATTTTTGGTTTAATGATTCCTTCCAACACAGGCCTGATTCTTTGCATAGAGCAGAAAAGGTAAATGTGATCATTCCTTTCTGCTCTCTTCTCATCCTATGCTAACTTTAGTTTGGTTTGGTCTCAGGATCTGGTCAAAGCATTTAAAGGAAATACAAAGATGTCTGTTAATGGAAAAAACCCACACATTTTATACTTTCCACTGACTGGATTTGGGGAACGAGAGGAGAAGGTGATGTTCTTTTGATATGTTTCTCAAAAATAAATTCATTTGGACCAGGCAGCAAAAACATATTCATGTACCTTTACATCCTGTATCCTCTGCTCCAGGGTTTCTACTATGTTATCCTCAGGCACGTGAGCATCCAAGAGCTGAGTGCACTGCTCTTTGTGCTGTTCTAACTTGGCTGCTGCCTCAGTGCATAAAGTATTGAAGCGCTCCCAAAGCTGCAGGGTTGCTTGCTGTGCCCGTAATTGATCCGTGATGTCTTCATTTACCGAGTTCCACCTACCAACATATCAAAAGATGACAGCATTTTCCTAGTAGATTCTCCACCATAATATGATCTGGCGTAGGATTCCTGTGAGATTTTCTTTGCATTCATACCCATGTTATTGAAAGCTCACTGACACAGCCCCATTTTGTGCTCTGTGATCCNAAAAAAGACCGGCCCCGTCCTCTTGACACCCTCCCTTGAAGTATTTATAAGCATTGATCAGATCCCCCCTCAGCCTTCTCTTCTCCAGACTAAAAAGACCCAAGTCCCTAAGCCTCTCCTCGTAAGGGAGATGCTCCAGGCCCCTCATCATCTCTGTAGCCCTCTGCTGTACCCTCTCCAGCAGTTCCAGAGCCCAGAACTGGATACAGTGCTCCAGATGGGACCTCACCAGGCCAGAGCAGAGGGGGAGGATAACTCTCCAGCAGGTCAGCCCCCAGCCTGTCCTGGTGCAGGGGGTTATTTCTCCCCAGGTGCAGCACCCTACACTGGCCTTTAGTAAAGTACATCAGGTTCCTCTCTCCCCTCCAGCCTGTCCAGGTCTTGCTGTATGGCAGCACAGCACAGCCCTCCAGCTTATCAACGACCCCTTCCAAAAAAGGTATTATCAGCTACTCCTCACATAGGTACCCTCAAACGGGTGAGATTTAAAAATCGGATGACATTCAAGTCCTGGCTCAGCAACATTTCTTTTTTAAAATACGAATAACTAGAGATCTTTTTCCCAAGTTTACCTAGTGTGTGCCTCCATGCACTTCTGTTCAATAATCTCTGCGAAGGAGGGGGAGCAGTTATTCTTCAGGTTACTGGCAGCAGCCTGGAGCTTGGCCCAACTTTCTTCAGCATTCTCCAACTCATCTTGAAGAGCCTGCAAAAGGGATTATTGCAATTAGTTGTGGAGATGAACGACCTAAGCATAGCTTCCCCTATAGATTGGAAGCAATAGGGTAGCAATAATGCCACGTGTTTGCAGCACAGATTAAAATGTTTGTGAAAAGCGTAACACCTGATTCTAGAAGGAAGCTAAAATGGTCATTCAGCTAAAAAAAATCATTCAGGAGGCCTATTTTAAACTGAGATAATTTATTTGACAAGCTGAGAGAGCTGGGGTTGTTCAGCCTGGAGAAGAGAAGGCTCCGGGGAGACCTTAGAGCAGCCTTCCAATATCTGAAGGGAGCTACAGGAGAGCTGGGGAGGGACTCTCTGTCAGGAAGTGCAGTGACAGGACAAGGGGTAACGGTTTTAAATTGGAAGAGGGGAGATTTAGAGTAGATACCAGAAATAAATTCTTTGCTGTGAGGGTGGTGAGGCACTGGAACAGGTTGCCCAGAGAAGCTGTGGCTGCCCCATCCCTGGAGGGGTTCAAGGCCAGGCTGGATGCGGCTTTGAGCAACCTGGTCTGGGGGGAGGTGTCTCTGCCCAGGGCAGGGGGTTGGAACTTGATGATCTTTAAGGCCCCTTCCAACTCTAACCATTCTATGATTCTATTATTTAATCTTAAAGAAACAGCTCATTTAACAAACTCACAGGCATGAACAGATTAAATGAATTAACTCAAAATCAAAAACGTGTTTATTTTTAAGCCACTGTTTGAGGGAAATTTCTACTGGCAGTAAAAATGCTTTGAGAACTCCTGTCCCCCTGCATGTTCCCTCTCCTGATACAGGCAATTGCAGAAGCCTGCCACGGATCGTATCTGTGAACTGCTCCAGATTAAAAATAAAGGTGAAGGAAGGAAGGAGGTAAGAAGGTGTCTGCTCCTTCCATTAATTACGTGTTGCCAGGTGAGGATGGAAGGCACTTATGCATGCTTTACTGCCAAGACACACGTAGCCGGGACTTACATTCTCAGTCTGGCCTGTACCACTTCTGCTGTAAACTTGAAAATAAACCCAAACAGGCCCTATTTACACTGAAACAACGAGTGTTTACACAACCCTTAAACACTCGTTTAAAGACAGGTAAGGGGATTTTAGCCATAACTGTAAAACGTTCAGACCCGGGGCCAGCCTGAGGCCTTCTCTAGATGCCGCACTTAGACTCTGTAACACCCAAGCAGAGCAGCAGGATGATCCAGAGCGTTTACGCCTGGCATTTATGCCCAGCCTTATTCAGAGGCTGTGCAGGAAACTCCAGCTGTCTAGAGGGTGACCCAACAGTTGACTTTGCACTGGAGGAACGGGAAACACCTGCTGTGACCCAAGGCTGCTGCACCCATCCAACCCAAGCCACTTATTTTGGGAAGGGAAAATCCTGAGTCCTGAATTTGATTCCAGTGCTGTTTATACGTGGAAAGATTCCTTAATGCAGGTGACACTTGAATGCAAAAATGTGCGAGTGTTCAGTGGCACAGTGACTGGGACATAGTACCCCAAGGGGAGCATTCAAATCGCAGATCTAGAGACATGGTCCCTTTGCCAGTTTTCTCCCAGGTCCCCGTCATTTCTGCACTGAGACCCAGCATTGATGCACAAGTATCTCCTTCCAGGTGATACTACAGCCTTTCCCTGGGAAGCATAAGCGAAAGGGTAAATTTCCTTTCATCTAACGAGCCAAGAACTAACATCTTTCCCCTGAATGGTGAGTAACCTTTAGACAAAAACATACAGCAATGGCATTAGGTTCTCCTTTGCCAGCTGTATTTTCAGCCAAACTTCCTGCTGTCCCATGTGAATTAGACATGGACTGAGTATCACAGAACCATGGAATCTTCATGGTTTGGAAAGGACCTTTGAGATCATCGAGTCCAACCGTACAAACACACACAAAACCAAAACAAACAAAACAAAACAAGCAGAAAAAAAACCCAAACCACAAACAGACACAAACCAACAACCTGGGCACTACAGCACGCCCTGAAGTGCCATGTCTACACGTTTCTTAAGTACCTCCAAGGATGGTGACTCCACCTCCTCCCTGGGCAGGCTGTTCAAGTGCCTGCCCACCCTCTCAGGAAAGGAATTCTTCCTAATATCTCATCTAAACCCCCCCTGCCCCAACTTCAGACCATTTCCTCTGCTCGGGTCATTATTCCCTTGGGAGAAGAGGCCTAGCCCCACGTCTCTACAACTTCCTTTCAGGGAGTTGTAGAGGGCAATGAGGTCTCCCCTCAGCCTCCTCTTCTCCAAACTACACATGCCCAGTTCCCTCAGCCTCTCCTCCTATGACTTGTTCTCTGGACCCCTCACCAGCTTGGTGGCTCTCCTCTGGACACGCTCCAGCACTTCAATGTCCTTCTTGTGATGAGGGGCCCAGAACTGAACACAGCACATGAGGTGAGGCCTCATCAGTGCCCAGTCCAGAGGCACCATCACTGCCCTACTCCTGCTGGCCATGCTATTCCTGATACAGTGCAGGATGCCATTGGCCTTCAAGTAGACATTAGCGTGTGGTGGAGTGCACATGTCCATCTGGACTCTGTGGCGCAAAGGAGCACGAGGACCTGGTGCTTCGTACGGGGATGCCTTTCAGCATGTACAGAAGACTAAAATGTCAAGGGATCTTTGCAATCCAAACCCAAGGCTCTGCTTGCCCACAGTAAGGCAGATGTGGTAGCAGCTGCCCTGTACTTCTCTCTTGAACCTTGGGACTTAATTTGCATCAAAGTTGAACTTATGTGCTAAATAAAGTAAAAAAATCTAAAAATAGTCCTCAGTGCCTCTAGAGGTAAACCAAAAATATCTCACTGACTTCAATGGCACTATAATGAAGAGGAAATTGTTCATATAAATTTTTCTGTGTTTTTTTCAATTTGTTTGTAGGCACAGAAGGAAGTACAGAAATAAGACAATTTCAGTAGATTTACCTGGAGAGTTTTGACCTGTTTTTCCAAAGCTTCCAGTGACACCACAGAACGTTTGCACTGGTCTGTGCAGTACAAATATCTTGTCGTCATCAGGCTGACTTCTGCATAAGCTTCATCGTATACTCTCCACTGCTCCAGTATTGACTGCATCGAGGTCTTTAACTGTGCAACCTGCAAACGAACCACTTTTGTTACTATTTCTTGGGTAGTTCTCACATATAAATCACTTTTAAAGTGACTTAAAAATCTAAGCTTTAACGCTCACTGCATGACAATCTGGAAGAATTTCGCAAGTTGGAGTATTTTCTTACTTGGTAAAGAATTCAAAGCAAGCAGTAAACAGCATTTAGAGTGATGTTTAAGAATTTCCTGGAAATAAAAAATTAACCAGAGTTCAAGGTAACACTGTTCTGTCAGCCACAACTCCGGAACACCCCAAAAAGTAAGAAGTACTGAAATAATGAACTGCTTATTCCTTCCTGCCAAAATCAACCTGAAGCGGGAGGAAGTGGAGAACCTTAATCGTCTTAGAAAGCAGATAGTTTGATCCAGAGATCAAGCTGCCTTTTAATGAAAATTTGAACAGAAATTGTTTTGTATGGAAGAAGATGCTACTTCAACACTCTGGAGAACTATCATCCCTCTTATGCCATTGTGCTCTAATAATGCAGGCCCACCTGAATCGCAGTCTAAGAACTTCAGGATTCTCATAAAAAATTAAATCATGGATATCCTCTTTGGTTTATATGCCCTTCTTATTATTACAGTTGTTTAATCTATATGGGAGCAAGCATGGTTTCCATTTCCCACATAATCCTAAAGATTGCAAACACAAAACCACAGTGTGATTTGTCGTTTTTACTCTTCTATATCAGGTAAGTACATCAGGCATGTCATGGGTTAGACAACACATTCATCTGCTTCCATATCTATTTTCAGCCATGCCAGTACCAGATGCTTTGGGGGGAGCATGAAAACCAGGCAAGTAAACAAGCGTGTCTCCACGGGACCTGGCAAAGCCAGATGCCAGATTTCAGTTCTGACTATGCATCAACACAATGGAAGATGAAGACTTTTCTACACCATAGCGCATGCTAAATAGACTGCACGGATCATTGTATCCCAGCCTCCTAGTTCTAGGCATGCAAGAGTACATGGATTTATCATCCCTATTCTCATTTGAATCATGGTATAGGTGGGAGGGATCTCTAATTACTTTTTGTAGCCTGCAGCTGATTACTGACCACACAAGGAAGACAGAAAGACATCGTGCTCATGAAATGTGTCTGGGCCACAGGCTCACAGTCTTGAGATCAACCTACGGATAATACAATCAAGGTATCACATCTCCTTAGACCTGTATTTGAAATCACAGCCCAGCGCTGAGAGCAGTCACCTGAGGGAAAAAAGCTGTCCTCAGTGTTTCATTGCACGTGCAGACACCTAGGCTGCAAGAGCGTTCTGAAGTTCTTAAGTTCAATACTTAAGTCATAAAAATACTAAAATTAACGTGAACCATGGTGACGACAAGAAGAAAAAAGCACTAGGCTGTCGATCCTGCTAATATCAATTCCCAGCTCCACAGCAGAAGGAAAAACTTTCATCACGTACACACACAAAATTTTCTCTGCCTTCTTGGTAAAAAACAGCAACATCAATTCTGTGGGAACCTAAAACAAGCAGCAGCAGACCCATCCTGGACTGACACCTCATGTGGAAGAGTTCAAGCAAAAGGGTTCAGGTTTCACGAAGTTTTGAGGAACAAAAGCAAGGTGTTTATAATAGAAAGCGTAAGGGAATCTCAACTATGAACACAGTCACTGCATCACATATAATCCTCTGCTGTATATGGTTATTTATTATCACATAATTGTTGGAAAGGACCTTCAGAGATCATCTGTGCAATCCCCCCTGCCAAAGCAGGTTCACCTACAGCAGGCTGGACAGGAACGGCTCCAGGTGGGTTTTGAGTATCTCCAGAGAAGGAGACTCCACAACCTCTCCGGGCAGCCTCTTCCAGGGTTCTGCCACCCTCACAGGAAAGTAGTTCCTCCTCGTGTTTAGGTGGAACTTCCTGTGTTCCAGCTTGTGTCCATTGCCCCTTGTACTGTCACTAGGCACCACTGAGAAGAGTTTGACCCCACTCCTCTTGACACCCGCCTTTTAGATACTGATAAGCACTGATGAGATCCCCTCTCAGTCTTTTCCCCTCTAGGCTAAACCAACCCAGGTCTCTCAGCCTTTACTCATCAGTGAGGTGTTCCATTCCCTTGATCATCTTTGCAGCCCTACGCTGGACTCTCTCGAGTAGTTCCCTGTCTCTCTTGAACTGGGGAGCCCAGAACTGGACACAGTACTCCAGATGGGGCCTCCCCAGTGCAGAGCAGAGGGGGAGGATGACCTCCCTTGACCTGCTGGCCACGCTCTTTTTAATGCGCCTCAGGAGACCGTTGGCCTTCTTGGCCACAAGGGCATGTTGCCGTCTCATGGGCAACTTGATGTCCACCAGGACTTCCAGGTTCCTCTCTGCAGAGCTTCCCTCCAGCAGGTCAGCCCCTAACCTGTACCAGTGTGGGGGGTTATTCCTCCCCGGGTGCACGACACTACACTTGTTGAATTTCAGTAAGTTCGTCTCCGTCCAACTCTCCAGCCTGTCCAGGCCTCTCTGAATGGCAACACAGCCTTCTGGTGTGTCAACCACCCCTCCCAGTTTTGTGTCATCGGCAAACTTTTTGAGGGTACACTCTGTCCTCTCATCCAGGTTGTTGATGAATATATTGAAAAAGATTAGAGCCAGTACTGACCCCTGGGGAACACCACTAGTTGACCCCAAATTTAAATCCATAATTGTACTCATTATTTTATCTTCTGCACCTACAAATTACATCTAGATAAAAAGATCACTTCCAAGTATAAAGATAATTTAACTATAAATGCAAACTGCTGGGGAGTCAATTTGCATGGGAAATCAATCTGCTAGACTCTCCTTGAAGCAACCACAAACTACATAGGATTTGAGGACAGCAAATACCATCCAGGGAAATGGAAAAGCTACAGTGAGAATGAGTAGAAAGCTTCCACCATCGTTACTACATGGGAGAAACATCAGGGTATTAAAGAGAAGCAGATTGAGTAAGAAAGTTTAAGGTCTCCATTTTCGGCTCAACAGAAAAATAGCAGTGCTATATCTTTATTTTTGAAACTGCAGATGGAGGTCTGTCCCTCTTCCCCCTGTATTCAAACTACTTTGAGATCAGACCTTTTTCATCTCTCAACCTTGGAAATACATTAACTTTTGTTATGCTACAGACTTAAAAGGAAATTCCTAGGAAAGTTAAGATTAAGAGCAAGGAATGCTTTGNCAGCAGAAGGAAAAACTTTCATCACGTACACACACAAAATTTTCTCTGCCTTCTTGGTAAAAAACAGCAACATCAATTCTGTGGGAACCTAAAACAAGCAGCAGCAGACCCATCCTGGACTGACACCTCATGTGGAAGAGTTCAAGCAAAAGGGTTCAGGTTTCACGAAGTTTTGAGGAACAAAAGCAAGGTGTTTATAATAGAAAGCGTAAGGGAATCTCAACTATGAACACAGTCACTGCATCACATATAATCCTCTGCTGTATATGGTTATTTATTATCACATAATTGTTGGAAAGGACCTTCAGAGATCATCTGTGCAATCCCCCCTGCCAAAGCAGGTTCACCTACAGCAGGCTGGACAGGAACGGCTCCAGGTGGGTTTTGAGTATCTCCAGAGAAGGAGACTCCACAACCTCTCCGGGCAGCCTCTTCCAGGGTTCTGCCACCCTCACAGGAAAGTAGTTCCTCCTCGTGTTTAGGTGGAACTTCCTGTGTTCCAGCTTGTGTCCATTGCCCCTTGTACTGTCACTAGGCACCACTGAGAAGAGTTTGACCCCACTCCTCTTGACACCCGCCTTTTAGATACTGATAAGCACTGATGAGATCCCCTCTCAGTCTTTTCCCCTCTAGGCTAAACCAACCCAGGTCTCTCAGCCTTTACTCATCAGTGAGGTGTTCCATTCCCTTGATCATCTTTGCAGCCCTACGCTGGACTCTCTCGAGTAGTTCCCTGTCTCTCTTGAACTGGGGAGCCCAGAACTGGACACAGTACTCCAGATGGGGCCTCCCCAGTGCAGAGCAGAGGGGGAGGATGACCTCCCTCCACCTCCTGGCCACACTCTTCCCTCCGCAGCCCAGGATCCCATTGGCC